>QJPP01000175.1:1317749-1537255 GCA_003996215.1 Jaltomata sinuosa | reverse complement strand
GGGGCCCACTAACTCTTTATAGATAGGGAGAAACACCCCAAGACATTTAACCCAAATTTGAAGAGAATTCCTTAAAGGAATTTACAATAACTTTTTCTGACTTTTGTTTCGCAACTTGCTTGACTTCAAAACTTATCATACGACCATTTTGCGATTATAATACCTCATAACACATCCTTCTTAGTATATTAGACACTATTAGTCTTACCCCAAAGGCACGGGTTACTTTAAATCTTCCAAACGGGCGAGGTGTTACACGAGGCATTTCTTTAACTCGAACTTTCGAGTAAGGGATTCCTTTGACCAAGAACCTTGGTTTAATTCTTTTATATTACCAAGAATGTTGACGGAAGTCAACGATTTCCAAAGTTGAAGCTCTAAAAGGAGGAACGGCCATAAAGACTAAACAAACGGCCCGGGCACCGAACTACCGGTTCCGACAAGCCATAAATGACTTGGGCCGCTACAAGTAAGCTCTAATGGTACAAGAATGGCAAAAATGTGTAAATGACCGGATGGGTCATTACATCATCCACTACTAAAAATACTTTCGTCCTCAAAAGTCAAGAAAGAAGAAAATACCAGAGATTTAAGAACAACAGATACCACGCCCGTACTACTCTCTCAGACAACCCGGGTAACCTCCGAGTTCGGATGGCACCCAATAGAACAGAACCAAAGAAAGCAACCAGGCCTTAATTTCTTACTAGCCAAGCTAGATTTCAACCTCCAAAGATCTGCCAACCCAAACTGAACCTCGAGAATCTTAACCAAAAAGCACCTACATAACACCAAAACCAGTGCACCAAGGCTATCAACATACAAAACTCGAATCCTCAAAACCATACCAAATTTACCAGAAAATCCATCAACCCAAAACTATAACTCATGAACCCGCTGTTCCGCAAAAGCCCCTTTTTTTCTGAACTGAATTCTTTAGCACCACAAAAAGGAAGCTGCATACAAGCTGAACACTCAAACCACCCTCAAAGCATCAACTGACACACCGGAGATGCATAGTTCCTGCTTATACTTTACCACGAACGAAGTCACCCATTTTATTCAAATGAGTTTTAAGCCAATATATAGGCTACTAGCCTTTGCCATCCAAGATAACAACCCGTAGCATATTATTGAAACTAAAGTTACCTGCCTTGACTGACCACCAACCAACGAACAAATATTTTTTTCTAACATCAAATTCGCTAACTGAACCGTGCCAGGTATGAATCAGCTGAAAGTGAATGACCCAGGGAAACCTGCCCAAAAGACCCAAACCAAAACCATGATCCTGCAAGAAGTGTGGTAAGCCTACCACGAAGTCTGTAACCATGAGCCAAGCTCCCAACTCTAGAAAACATTACTGCTACTCCGAACACTCGAACACCATTTGAATGTGAAATTGCCTTACGAATCTCACCTCAGGAAGAAGTCCACCATGCCACAAATATCAAGTCCAAACACCCCGAAGGCAAAGAAAAAAGGTGCCTGGGGTTCAAAGTTACCATCTAGCCATAGAAATTTTTGCATATACTTTCAACTCATTCCTTTGGCTCGAATCAACCGCTCTACTGTTTCTGCAAACACCAACCACTTCGAAGCATATATCATAACAAACTTCTAGTCCATACTGGCCGAGTCTAACCAACAGTGGAACCCCACATAAACAGCAACTCTGGAGGAATCAATTAAATAAGCTTTCAAATCCTTGGCAAATGAATGGCGATTACTAGTCTCTACGTATCATCAGAGCTCAAAATAGCCTCGCTAGTCTCAACCCGCACAAGCTGACCACATAAAGCATACACCACGGCTGAAGCTCAAACTTATGCTGCTGAGTCTGTCCAACCATGGTAGAAGAACCTCGTACTAACTAGAACACTGCTGAAATCTAGAATATCTTGCCTCTTGCAGAGGTTAGCCAAGGACTAGGTGTCCAAGGCCAATAGCCGCGTCCACAACTGAAGTAAAGAAGCTAAGTTGCCCGCACCCACTGCCTCCCGGCACTAGGATGCTGCAACCAAATAGAAACTACCACGAACCATTCGATGTAACCTGCCAAGCGATGATTTTGAACCCCAACTTTCAAAATTGCCAACTAAAGCCTTGGTCGAACGAGGATGCTGCCAATGAACCCTTAGGAACCCAAGCCAACTAGGCCTGAATATGCAAATTGCCAACACCGCAGTTGCTACTGAAACAAAACCAATCGATGGAAAACCCACATCAATATGTAGATGGCTGAATCGAATCACCGACACACAATCCCAAAGCAAACCTTCATCGCCACCTCAGGCAACTACGAGGACACATAAACACATACAAAGAGTTATCTCCCTTCTTTTTCAACTAAACAAAAATGCTTCCTTAGCACATACTAAACCTTACAAATCCTTTCTCGAATAAGAACCTGAAGCCATTACCTTACTACTCATAGCTACACGTCAAATTCAATAAGGCAGGAGAAGAATGGGCCGGATGCCCAACTCACCCGAAATGCTTACAAATACAACCTAACCACGAGGTTACGATCAACACTTAGTCGGAAGTGCTTAAAGTCAAGACCCAATCACGATGCCAACATCCAGAGCTCATCGAAATAACTTCGATCAAGATTCATTCCAACTGGAGCTAAAGATACAACAAAACACCCAACGGACCAGGAAGTGGAGGAGACTATGGGAATAACCCATATACCTACCAACCTCCTAAACTAATCAACAAAGAGGATCGACTCTAGACACTCGAGAGAACAAACCAATCTATGCACACTAGCATAACCAATACCTCCCAACTGAGGCAAAATCTCAACTCCGGCCCAACTACCGATAATACACCGAACCATCACATGGATCTCTACCCACGCTAGATAACGGCCTAGGCAACAATGATCTAGGACCGCTCAACAAGGGAAACCCAACCAAAAGTCCAGAATCACAATGAAACAGGGGTAAGCCAATTAGAAACAGACTAACAAGAACTACCCACGAGCTACAACTCTGGGAAAACACCTCTCAAGGCTAACTTACCCCCATCCACTACTAAAGAATAAACTACCAATAAAACAACATATCGATACTATAATTCGGGTAGCCAAACAACTTAAACAAGTAGCAGGTAGGCATAGAAGCAATTATAGAGTCTCAACACGAGCGGGACTAACATAAGTCAAAGGTAGCAAAAGCCTGACTTGGAGTAACGATGTCAGGAACCTCTACCTCTGGCCCACCAAGAGGAGCATCAAGCTGATGGGGTCTAACTCTGGACTGAGTGGTCAAAATTGAAGCCCCAACCAGCCCTCGCTATGTACAAACTCAATAAGGTGACCAATCTCTCTACAATGATAACAACCAGGCTATCTGGGATACACAATCCTGGGGCAATTCCTAGCAAAGTGCCCATGCTCACCACACCAAAAACAGCCTATACCAGATGAAATCCGACGGGAAAATCTCACTTCATACTCCAATACCGACAGACAATCCTGCTGAAGAACTAGAAGCTCAACTATAACTGAAGCACCACTCACAGAACCAAGTACTGAAACACTCATCGGAGGACTCAGAGTCCTAGCCACGGTGTCCTGAAGAACTGGGGTAGCTATAATTCCAATCGAAGGCAGGGCTGACCACACACCCCCTATCTGAGGAGGTAAACTCTCACTCTGAAGTCTTGGTGCTAACAGAAGCACTGAAGTAACAAGCACAGAAGCCTAGGGACCAACCGCTATCGCACTCGTCTGAGGCATCTCAGAATGAATGAACAACTGAAGTTTTAGAATTCAATTGAGCCAGGAACGCATGATAAGGAGCCAAGAAGATGAAATATTTCCTAACAATGCCCTGTAGCCTCCCACAGATAGGATATGGACATCATCGTACCGATCCAGGAGACTCTACTTAGACACTTGCTTCTGTACCATGACACCGGTGAACCTAGAGCTCTGATACCAAGCTGTCACGACCCGATTTCTCAAGTCATGATGGCACCTACAATCCCCAGTAGGCGAACCAATTCCCGTAGCCCAGAACGGTTAGTAATAGGCTACTGCCTAACCAAAATGCACCAGCAAGCAGAAATAAGCAAAAGCAAAACTCAAATATAAATACATAAAGGAAACTACTCCAACCCCAAGACTTGGTATCGACAGTACAGAAGCTTCTAATAGAATACAAGTGCTAGAAGTAACAAAATATAACATAAATTGCCTCCGAAAGTACAAGGAGCAACAGTACAACAGATGAGATGTAGACAAGCCCCGAACGTTAGGCGCTCACCCTAGTCTCAAAGATCCAAAAGCTGCACGAGTCTCCAACGTGATCAACGACAAATGCTCAGCTAATATCTGTACAAAAAAGTGCAGAAGTGTAGTATGAGCACCAAAACCACGGGTACTCAGTAGGTATCATAGGCCGACTGAGCGCATATAAGATATAAAAGCAGTAAGTAACAGATAGCAAGAAAGCAGTCACTGAGGCAATAAGCAAGGCACAAGGAGCTAGCACAGATCATCCATAACCAAGAGCTTCAAGTAACATATGCTAGCACAGAGATACAATCACACAGAATCACTGGTGAAGGAAAGAAGAACGCACCTGGAGTCCTTGTACAACAATATAAGTAAGTAGAGAGAGAGTTGAGAAAATGGCGGTATACCGGTAACCTCAAGTGGAAGGAAAAAACGGAGAGCAGTCAAACATACTCAAAATGGAATCAACGAGTATAAGGAAGTCATAACACCAATCCAATCACATGATAGCATAACCAGGGAATCACCTCACAAGTGCAACCCTAGGATGAAATAACTAGGCCACAATAACCGAGAGATACCACTCAGCTTCCCACAAGAATAGAACCAAAGTCTCACACTCTGCTCAGAAGGCCACACAAAAGTGCCTCAATAAGATAGGACTCTAAAGCCATCTCAATAATCAAAAATCCCACAACCAAAGCCTCAACAGGCTAGCCATCACTAATCTTTCAAGAACCGGGTGCCAAGACAAGCTCTAAGTAAAAACATGAGTAAATATAGTCTACCTACAATCCCAACGGCCGTCCATACAACCGAGGAACACAATCAAGTGAAAACAAACCCTCCGGCATCCCATACTATCAGAGCGTACACTAAACACACAACAAACAAGGGTGGAATCCAATGAATGATATGATATGATGTGAAATAGAACCTCTGTATGTACCTCCTTCGGTGCCAATCAGGCCCAGCAGGCAGGTTCCATGGAAGGACTCAACCTGTATACCTCTACTCCACCGTATACCCTTCTCTCCGGTGCACGCAGCCCGAAGCCCCAGACCCGGAGTGGCAAGGTCCATGGAGGTCCCCTACCCCATACTAAAACTCAGTATCAAGACATGTCATCCGGAAGCAAGTCCGGGATCAAGATAGAGACCCAGTCTCAAGTATGCATGCCCAAACCCGTCAAGGACTAAAGTAGTAGAAAATGCCTCAAAAACCCCTCCAAGGGTGTCCGGGGGTAACCGGGTCTAAAACTGTAGTAAATCAAGTTTAGTGCTCCGCCCCACAGAGACTAGTATCAGTAATAAAATCAAGTCTGCTGCTCTGCCCCGCAGAGACTAGTATCAGTAATAAAATCAAGTCTGGTGCTCTGCCCCGCAGAGACTAGTATCAGTAATAAAACCAGTGCGAAAACATCCAAGAATCCCCTTTTCTATCAACAACAGTACCAAAAACGGGCCCCCAGGGCCATTTAAATTTAGGAAAACTGTCAGTAGTGGCTCACAGCAAAAACTGTAGTAAAACATGCAGGGTAAAACCTTTTTCATGGATGATATGCTCGCACACAAATATAAAAGTAGCTCAATGGCTCACAACAATTCCTATCAGCCCTACACAAGCCCAATAGCTACTCAGCAGACATAACCAGCCTAAAAGGATAATCTCTATGTCCGGGACTCTCGGACATTCCCAAATAGCCCACCATCTATGTTCCAGAGTCAATACAAGGCCACACAGGACCACAAAGGTAATATATATTACTACGCGAATACTACAAATAACATATGAAATAGACGAACGAAAGGTGGACAAGGTCTGGGGTACCAACCTATAACAACCCATCCAAGGATGTTAATTAATGCAATTATAGCCTATATACGCAGAGTCTAGATAGGGGAAAACCATAACCTACCTGTCATCCGATGACTAGCTGCGGGAACGGCATCGTCCAGACTCGAACAACTCCAGGAAGCTCTGAATCACACAAAACAAATACTTTCAACTGAAGTCCCAAAGGCGTCTCTATGAAGCCTGACCAACCAAGGTAATGGAACAATTGCTAGAATCGACAAGGCTGCAAGAAAGAGCCATAGCCAATTGATAAGGTGTTAATGTCACACTCGCGACCAGCCAACTCCAAAGCATAAAAATGAGGCCAATAACAATAACAAATGGCAGCTAAATCCAACAACAATACGTTAACCACATCTCCAAGGAGCGACGAGCTCCCAAGGCACTATTTCAAGGCGTACTTCATGTCATTCAATTCAATAACCATCGTTCGTGACTCCAATAAGAATCACACCAACTCTCAGTACCTCCAACACCTTAACACCATCAACATACAACAATAACAACCCAATTTAATATGACAAAGTGGCTGCCCAGAGCCACAGATCCAAAATACCACTTCGTGGCTCAGAAATCCATAAAACAATACTAGAACATATAATAATGAAGGAGGGTCATAGGAGGAAGGTTACCTCGACAAAAATCTTTGAAATACAAAGCTAAACATGCTGTTATAAGGACCTACCACGAGCTGTAACAATATACGGCAAGAAAACACGACAAACATGCTGATAACGATAAGTTCTCCTCGAAATTGATTCTAAAGATCAAATTAAGAATGAGTCAAGGATTTTGAACCCTTACCTTCCAATAATCAAATGATAATAGCATAAAAATATCAGTTCCACGAACTGCCTCCTTGCAGTAGCAACAAACGGAGCCAAAACGACGAGAAAACTGTACCACGATGATGAGCTCACGACGTAGAGCAACTTCTGTTAAACTTCCGAATTGAAAGGATCAAGGTCCATGGATTATTTCTAAGGTTTGTATCTGTTTTTCTATGGTTTTGGTCTGTTTTTATGGGTTTAAAATGAAGGAGAAGCTGATTTATAAAGGCAAACCGACTTAGGATGTGGACCCCGCTTTGATGTGTCTGCTTGTGCAGTCTTACGAAAACATGAATATTTCTCTATTCTGAAATCGTATGGACAAACGGTTTAGTGCATAGGAAACTAGACTTGTAGACCTTCAATTTGGTATATTGGGAGCCCACTAAATTATTATAGATAGGGAGAAACACCCCAAGACTTTTAACCCAAATTTGAAGAGAATTCCTTAAAGGAATTTACAATAACTTTTTCCGACTTTTGTTTCGCCACTTGCTTGACTTCAAAACTTATCATACAACCACTTTGCGGTTATAATACCTCATAACACATCCTTCTTAGTTTATTAGACACTATTAGTCTTACCCCAAAGGCACGGGTTACTTTAAATCTTCCAAACGGGCGAGGTGTTACATGAGGCATTTCTTTAACTCGAACTTTCGAGTAAGGGATTCCTTTGACCAAGAACCTTGGTTTTATTCTATGATATTACCAAGAATGTTGACGAAAGTCAATGATTTCCAAAGTTGAAGCTCTAAAATGAGGATCGGCCATAAAGACCAAACAAACGACCTGGGCACCGAACTACCGGTCCCGACAAGCCATAAATGACTTGGGCCGCTACAAGTAAGCTCTAATGGTACAAGAAAGGCAAAAATGTGTAAATGACCAGAATGGTCATTACAAGAAGCCCCGTAATGATGGGAATTATAGTGGTTTGTACTCCATGGGCCACAATCAGCAGGTGTACTCTGCTCGACCTATTCACTTAGCTCTTCCAGCTGCTACAAGTGGTCGTCCGGGAGATAATCAACATTTTTCAGCTCTTAGAGGCTAGGGAGCTTCTTACACATCTACCAGCAGGCCTATACTTGATCGCAGTTGTTTTCATTATGGTGATCTGTGCCATTTTAAGAGGGAATAAACTCACAGACAGACTGGTCATCAGGCTCAGCAGTAGTCTAAGATTGTGGTACCAGCAGGTAGAAGTGGCTATGCAAGAAGTCGTCCATCGGGTGGGCGAGGTAACTTTTAGGGAGGTAGAGGAGACAGAGGGTCTAGCAGCACGGGCAGGGGTGTGGCACAACCGGCCAAAGAAGTTGCTCGGATTGATGACCAGGCTCACTGTTATGTTTTTCCAGGAAAGTCTGAGGCAGAGGCATCAGACGCAGTGATCACAGGTATAATTCTTATCTGTGATAGGATGGCTTCAGTACTTTTTGACCCAGGTTCTACATATTCATATGTGTCTGTGAATTTTGCTTTGGGTCTGGACTTGATTTGTGATATCCTTGATTCTCCTATCCATGTTTCCACCCCGGTTGGAGAGTTCGTGATTATGACTCATGTTTATTGTGCTTGTTCTGTTGTATTTGTGGGGTTGCATACTTGGGAAGACTTGGTAATTCTGGATATAGTAGATTTCGATATCATTTTGGGCATGACCTGGTTATCTCCTTATCATGCTGTATTGAATTGTAACACCAAGACTGTGGCTCTACAGATTTCGGGTAAGGATAGGCTAGAGTGGGAAGGTGTGTACATGCCTAAGCCGATTAAGATCATATCTTTTATTCAGGCTAGCAAGCTAGTGGGGAGAGGGTGTTTAGCCTTTTTGGCTCATCTCCGGAATGATAGTGTGGAGTCCCCATCTATTGAGCCAGTTCTGGTTGTTTCAGAGTTTCAGGAGGTGTTCTCGGTGGATTTTCTTGGTATGCCTCCATATAGGGATATTGACTTTTGTATTGACTTGGAGCCGGGCACTCACCCAATTTCATTTCCTCCATATCGTATGGCTCCATCAGAGTTAAGGGAACTTAAGACTCAGCTTCAGGAATTCCTAGATAAGGGATTTATCCATCCCAGTGCTTCGCCTTGGGGTGCTCCGATCTTGTTTGTGAAGAAAAAAGATGGTAGTATGCGGATGTGCATAGACTACAGGCAGTTAAACAAGGTTACCATCCGGAATAAGTACCCTTTACCCCGTACTGATGATCTTTTTGACCAGTTACAAGGTGCATCTGTATTTTCAAAAATTGACTTAAGTTCAGGGTACCATCAGTTAAAGATTAGGCCCAAGGATATTTCTAAGACTGCTTTTTGCACTCGGTATGGGCATTACAAGTTCTTAGTGATGTCGTTTGGGTTGACTAATGCACCGGTAGCATTCATGAGTTTGATGAATGGGGTATTTATCTCTTATTTGGACTCGTTATTTATCATTTTTATTGATGATATTTTGATCTACTCCAAGAGTAGAGAGGAGCATGCCAAAAATCTCCGTATTGTGTTGGAAATATTGAGTCACCAAAAGCTCTATGCGAAGTTCTCCAAGTGTGAATTTTGGTTGACTTCAGTCGCATTCTTGGAGCATGTAGTGTCAGAAAAGGGGGTGATGGTGGATTCCCAAAAGATTGAGGTAGTCAAGAGTTGGGTCTGGCCTCTGTGACTGAAGTAAGGAGTTTTGTTGGGCTCGCAGGCTACTCTCGTAGGTTTGTCAAGGACTTTGCATCTATTGCTACTCACTTGACAAGGTTGACTCAGAAAGAGGTACCGTTTGTGTGGTTCAACAAGTGTGAGGGGAGCTTCCAAAAGCTCAAGACACTTCTGACCACGACTCCTATTTTATCTTTGCCGGTTGAAGGTAAGGACTTTATTGTTTATTGTGATGCTTCACATTCGGGTTTGGGTGTTGTGTTGATGCAGGACATGAATATGATAGCTTATGCATCCAGGTAGTTAAAAGTTTATGAGAGGAATTACCCAACCCACGACTTAGAGTTGGCAGTGGTGGTGTTGGCACTCAAGATTTAGAGACACTATCTCTATGGTGTCAAGTGTGAGGTGTTCATCGATCATCGTAGTTTGCAGCATGTTTTTACCTAGAAGGACTTGAATCTGAGGCATAGAAGGTGGATGGAGTTGTTAAAGGACTATGATGTGCCCATTCAGTACCATCCGGGTAAGGCTAATACGGTGGTAGACGCATTGAGCCGGAAGACAGTTAGCATGGGCAGTTTGGTTTGTTTGGGGGTGTCCAAACGACTATTGGCAAGGGAGATTCAGGCTTTGGAATCTAGGTTCATGCACTTGGGTATTTTAGAACAAGGTGGGATGTTGGCCAGTATTGAGGTCAAATCAACATTCATAGAAGAGATAAAGGCCAAACAGTTTCAGGATTCGCAGTTGAGCAGGCTTCAGAGCAAGGAAATATCGTGAGAGTCCGGGGATGCCACATTGGATTCTGGCGGTGTGTTAAATTTCAGAGAAAGGATTTGTGTTCCTCGGGTTGACGACATCATTCAAAAAGTGTTAGCAGAGGCTCATGGCTCACGGTATTTGATTCATCCGGGTGTAACCAAGATGTACATGGATTTGAGGCAGCTTTACTGGTGGCCCGGGATGAAAAGGAACATAGCTTATTTTGTGTCCAAATGTCAAAATTGTCAGAAGCTAAAGTATGAGCACCAAAGACCTGCAGGACTACTTCAGAGGATACCTATTCTTGAATGGAAATGGGAAAGGATAGCCATGGATTTTATGGTGGGTCTTTCCAAGACCTTGGGGAAGTATGACTCTATTTGGGTCATTGTGGACAGGCTGACCAAGTCAGCTCATTTTATTCCCGTCAGGGTGGACTACAATTCGCAGCAATTGGATAAGATTTATGTGAAAGAGATCGTGATATTTCACAGGGTACCACTGTCCATCATTTCAAATAGGGGTACACAGTTTACCTCTAAGTTTTGGGGTAGGCTACACGAAGATTTGGGCACTCAACTCACCTTCAGTACAACCTTCCATCCGCAGACTGATGGTCAGTCAGAGAGGACGATCCAGGTATTGGAGGACATGCTGAGAAGATGTGTGATTGACTTCAGGGGTTATTGGTACCAGTTTCTACCATTTTGTGATTTCTCATACAACAATAGCTATCACTCTAGTATCGATATGGCACCGTTCGAGGCACTATATGGGAGGAGTTATAGGTCATCTATAGGGTGGTTTGAGGAAGGCGATGTAAAGCCTTTGGTATGGACTTGGTAAGAGAAGCACAAGAAAAGGTAAGAGGCATTCAGACCAAGTTGCTAGCTGCCCAAATTAGGCAAAAGGAATATGTGGATCGCAAAGTAAGGGATATGGATTTTCATATTGGTGAACAAGTACTATTGAAGGTGTCACGAATGAAGGAAGTTATGCATTTAGGTAAGAAGGGCAAGCTCAACCCTCGGTTCATCGGACCGTTTGAAGTTCTTGAGATTGTAGGGCCAGTGGCTTATAGGTTAGCACTCCCGCCCAGTTTATCGGATGTCCATCCGGTATTTCAAGCATCCATGCTAAGGAGATACCATGGAGATGGGAACTACATCATCAAGTGGGATAAAGTGTTATTTAATAAGGATCTTCGCTATGAAGAGGATCCAGTTGTGATTCTTGATCGGGATGTCCAAAAATTAAGGACAAAAGTGATCAGTATGATAAAGGTTTAAGAGAAGCATCGTCCGGTTGAGGTAGCCACTTGGGAAACTGAGAAGGACATACGGGACAAGTACCCTCACTTGTTTGAGGATTCAGGTACTACACTTTCCTTTCTTTATTTCCATAATTTTGGGTTGGATCATTCAGGGACGAACGATGGGTAAATTGGTATCTATTGTAACAAATGATTTCATAGTTATGGGTAGACTTTTCATGCCAAGTTTTAAGTCAGAAAACTTCTGGATTTGGGAGTTGGAAATTCTGGGCTAGGCTAGTCTGTGCTGATTTTGGAGTGAGGTATGGTCTAGGGCAATCCAGGTAAGGATTGGGTAATGTGTCCTATTTTGAAATAGTTTTCCATTTACCTAAGACATAAAGGAGTCTAAAGGACTTCTTGTAATCGAATTCGGGTGAGTAGAACTCCCGGTATCGAGGTTGACGTGAAGGGGTTATTCCTGAACGTCAAGAAAATGAGTGTGTTGTAAAATGGACCAATTTTGGGGACTTTATGACTTTCTGTCCCGTGTCAACCACCGTAGCGGTTGACACACTGCCATAGCAACCTCTACTGTAGCAGAGAAAATACCACTACAGCGAAAGTCAACGTCGGTCAGCCTCCGCCATAGCGGTCGATTCTGTTATGATGGTACAACTATAGTAGAGCGGACCACTATAGCAGAGCGTGATAGGATTTAATGCAGAAACTTTCCCAAAATAGTCAGTTTTTCATCAAGACGTGTTGGGAGAAGGGCAAGGCGATTTTGGGCAATTTTCCTCCGTTTTCCATTGTTTTTCATCCCAAAGGTAAGGATTCTACTCCCCAAACTCCGTACTATCTATCCTACGCGGCCTCAACTAGCAAAGGGGGACAGCCATGCCAATCTAAGCACAGTAAAAGTGTGCCCACTCTACCTTTCTTTCTTTACCCTAGACTCTGTTCTTCAAGGAGACCCATGTGCATATCCTCTGTTTTGTGCTCGCTACGCCCTTGTGCCTTTAGTTGAATTATAGGTCATCGATTCAATCTATCTTGATGGGATTTTTCTAGTAGGTAGCGAGAAGACTAGTAGTGTCGACAAGAGGCTACATCAATAGCTGAAAATTTCAGGGGTGGACTTGGGGAAAGATTTGGAATGACCTAGGATGGTAGAATCCGGGGAAATAGGGAATTCTAAGGTGTAGAAGTTCTTAGGTGTTGATGATTTCATTAGATTATGATCATGTGACCTTAATTATCTAAATGTATGCCTAAAAATAGGTAGGAATAGGTAAATTAATGGTGGGAAAGCTCGCGAAAAGGGTGGGATGATCATGGTTGGCCTGAGGTTTGGGATTTTTGCATAATCCGGGTAACTATTAGGCCCTAAGGATTGATTTTGGTTATTGTGTGTTGTTTTAGACAAAGAACCGGCAATAACTTCGGGAAACGGGAAACCTTCGGTTGAGTAGAGCTTGGAATATTTTGAGGCAGGTGATGGTTATTGATTCATGTATGCATTGTATGTTCGTGTACTTTTGCTTAAGTATTATGTGAGTTGCATGCTTAGGGAATAATTTTGGAAAGTCTAATTGTCATGTTATCAGTTTTGTGAAATGAACTAGGTGTTATTACTAGTGGGTTTATAAGTGTTGATTGTTCATTGTTTGTGACAGTGGATTCTGTGTGACATTCGATTGGCTCGGGTACCACGCCTGGTATGGGATAACAAACGATTGGCTCGGGTACCACGCTTGGTATGGAATAACAAATGGTTGGCTCGGGTACCACGTCTGATACGGGATACTAACTGGTTGGCTCGGGTACCACGCCTGGTACGGGTTTATTTTCACTACTAAAAAAAGCTAAAAAGAGACGGCCAAAAGGGACGCTGGCCGTTGTTTTTTGGCCAAAAGCAACGGAAAAGCGACGGCGTCACTTCCGTGGGAAAATGGCTTGTCATTTTTCCAAAAGCGACGGACAACGTCGCTTTAAAAGTGATGGACTGCATCGCCAAGTAAAAAGCGACGAATTTTTTTTAAAAAAAATTTTCCAGAAAAGCGATGGACTGCATCGCCAAGTAAAAAGCGACGAATTTTTTTAAAAAATTTTTTTCCAGAAAAGCGATGGACATCGTCGTTTTTCCTGGTAAATTTTTTCCAGAAAAGCAACCCTGCCTGTCGCTTTTTCTGGGTTTTTTTAAAAAAATTCCAAAAAAGCGACGGACAAATGAGACGTCGTCCGTCGCTTTTCGGCCTTTTTTCCAGCTGCAAAAATCTGCATTTTTAATATGCACCACCTGCCATTTAAAAATCTAATTCAATACAACCCAAACCAGCACTAATTGCTGCCACAATATTCATAAAACAAATACAACATCAACAACAAACTAAAAACGAAGTAAAAATTTCATTAAACACATAAAAGGTCCATCAAAAGGACCTATAAAGTATTCAAAAGTGTCAAAAAATGTCAAAGTGTATAAGAAAATGAGTCAATCCTAATAGGGGTAGTATCCACATACTCCTTCTCATTTTCACTAGTCTCAGTAACTTCGTCACTTGATGACGAGGAGGATGGAGTAAGATCTACATGACTACGACCAACAAAGGATGACATTTGTTGTTGAAGAGAGTGGAGAGTCTTAGAAAAATCATCAGTGGTCTCAGTCTATTTTCTCTTGGATTCTGCCAAGGCCCTAGTAAGATCTACGATCTGCTGTGACATATGTGAAAGTTGAACACCATCAACCGCCTCAGTCTGCCGCGAAGATCCAATACCATGCAATCCTGACTTGATTCATCGCAAATCATTCCTAGAGCCTAGACCATAGACTCTCCCCTTTTGTCTCCCCCCTGCCACTTTTTCGGTCCACATTTGAGTGGCTTCCTCGTGTGTAGGCTCGATCGGTAAGACTAGACCTTGCTGAATCAGGCTTTACTCAGACAAAACACGTCCAAACTCATCCTTCATATAAAAAAATAAAAATTATAATATATACATAATAAATATATATATATATATATGTACTTTAATTATATTTAAACTTTAAAACTTACATAGGCGTCTTGAGCTCTCTGTTCAACCCATATATCTGGATCTGACTCATTTTTTTTATTTCTTATGTGGCCTTTCTTAAAAAGCTCAGCCTGAGTCGGAGGGCGTCCCAAGTCCTTCTCCTGCAAACAAAATTAATTTAACATAATGAAGTAATATAATTAATATTATTTAATCAAGTTTATATAAACATATATATAAGTTAAAAGGTTAATATTATTACTTACCATTTCCCTTGCAACGTCTATTATACTCTTTGCACCCATAGTGTGCAATGATCCACCTTTAACACTGCCTCTGGATTTTTTGCTTTGTTCAGACAATGTTTTGAACTCTTCCGAATCCCAATACTTCTTAAGCTGCTCATGAAGATGAGCTAGAAGCCAAGATCCACACTTCTTTCTATCCCAATTTTTTTAAAGCCATTGGCATAGCCTGGCACTGGCCTTCCTCGCGAAAATAGTGGAAATGATCTTATTGTACTTTCTCTTCCAAGTACACATTGTCTGAAAGAAAGAAATGATTAGTGTTAGATGATATATATATGTATGTATATTATGAAAAGTTAATATATATATATATATACCTTAAACTCATCAAACATGGCCTGTTGGATCGATCTTGGAATCTCTGACCAGGAGCTCCAAGGTTCTGTAAAAAACCTCCTAACTGCCTCTTTTAGAGAACGTCGGGGCTCTTTCGTGGGATACCACCTGTAAGGAACATAATAAGCATGTCATCAAGTGATAAATAATTAATTAATATGAAAAAATAAACTTATCAATTAATTAGAAAAAAACTTACGATGATCCATCAGGGTGAATCATGACTCTACCAATGACGTCCTTCTCACCGGGTCTCAGATTCACGTCATCTTCCTTCTCACAAAGTGCTGATGCAGGTAATGGCAAAAGTCTATAACACTGAGTCAATGGGGGTGTAGAAGTTTGTGTTTCAGACTCAGAGCTGGTATCTTTAAGTCGCAAGCCTAATAAGTGGGGGGAAGAAGAATTGCGTGGGGATGGCGTACCATGTGGCAGAGGCATATATAGTGTAGGCATGAAAGTCATGAGATAATGAGAAGTAGTGGGTCTAGGACCATGATAATCTGTGGGATTCCCAGTGCCATAGGGGACAGACATTAGTGGAGTAGAGCGAATCTGTGGCGAAGATGAAAGACGACCTGGAATATCGTCATGCTCTATAGGCCTCCTAGAGCTCTTCCTAGACTTACTAGACTTTCTAGTACTTTTACTAGGACGACCTCGATCACCATCACCTAATAACATATGTATGCATAACCCAAAACTAATTCAAAATTTCAAAATTCAAGAAACTAAATCAAAACTAACACTAACCTAAAGTTGAAAACTAATAGCAAGCATTAACCTAAACTAAGGTTCACAAAGACTAACAATTTAAACTAACAAACTTAACTTAAAAAAACTTAGATTCAAGAACCTAATTCAAAAGGTTAAAGTTAAATACTAATTAAAGATTCTAAAACAAAATCCAAAACTAATTCAAGAACCTATTTCAAATTCAAAGTTCCCAAATTCAAGTTAATAATCTAATTCAGGAACTTAATTCCAAATTCAAGAACCAACCTAATTCTAGTTCAAAAAATCATTCGTAAAGTTAAAAACTAATTCTTAACTCAAAACTAATAATTTAAACTAACAAACTTAACTTAAAAAAGCTTAACTTAAAAAAACTAAGATTGAAGAACCTAATTCAAGTTAATAATCTAATTCAAGAACTTAATTCCAAATTCAAGTTCAAGTCCTAATCCTAATTCAAGTTCCAAATTAAAGTTCCAAATTCAAGTTCAAAAAAGAACCTAAAGTTGAAAACTAATTCTTAACTCAAAAATAACAATTTAAACTAAGAAACTTAACTTAAAAAAGCTTAACTTAAAAGAACTTAGATTCAAGAACCTAATTCAAAAGGTTAAAGTTAAATACTAATTTAAGATTCTAAAACAAAACCCAAAACTAATTCAAGAACCAATCTAATTCTAGTTCAAAAAATCATTCCTAAAGTTGAAAACTTATTCTTAACTCAAAACTAACAATTTAAACTAACAAACTTAACTTAAAAAAGCTTAACTTAAAAAACAAAGATTGAAGAACCTAATTCAAGTTAATAATCTAATTCAAGAACCTAATTCCAAATTCAAGTTCAAGTCCTAATCCTAATTCAAGTTCCAAATTCAAGTTCAAAAAAGAACCTAAAGTTGAAAACTAATTCTTAACTCAAAACTAACAATTTAAACTAACAAACTTAACTTAAAAAAGCTTAACTTAAATAAACTAAGGTTGAAGAACCTAATTCAAGTTAATAATATAATTCAAGAACCTAATTCCAAATTCAAGTTCAAATCCTAATCCTAATTCAAGTTCCAAATTCAAGTTCAAAAAAGAACCTATAGTTGAAAACTAATTATTAACTCAAAACTAACAATTTAAACTAAGAAACTTAACTTAAAAAAGCTTAACTTAAAAAAACTTAAATTCAAAAACCAAATTCAAAAGGTTAAAGTTAAATACTAATTCAAGATTTTAAAACAAAACCCAGAACTAATTCAAGAACCTATTTCAAATTCAAAGTTCCTAAATTCAAGTTAATAATCTAATTCAAGAACATAATTCCAAATTCAAGAACCAACCTAATTCTAGTTCAAAAAATCATTCCTAAAGTTGAAAACTAATTATTAACTCAAAACTAACAATTTAAACTAACAAACTTAACTTTAAAAAGCTTAACTTAAAATAACTAAGATTGAAGAACCTAATTCAAGTTAATAATCTAATTCAAGAACCTAATTTCAAATTCAAGTTCAAGTCCTAATCCTAATTCAAGTTCCAAATTCATGTTCCAAATTCAAGTTCAAAAAAGAACCTAAGGTTGAAAACTAATTCTTAACTCAAAACTAACAATTTTAACTAACAAACTTAACTTAAAAATGCTTAACTTAAAAAAACTTAGATTCAAGAACCTAATTCAAAAGGTTAAAGTTAAATACTAATTCAAATTCTAAATCAAAACCCAAAACTAATTCAAGAACTTATTTCAAATTTAAAGTTCCCAAATTCAAGAACATAATTCCAAATTCTAGAACCAACCTAATTCTAGTTCAAAAAATCATTCCCTAAAGTTGAAAACTAATTATTAACTCAAAACTAACAATTTAAACTAACAAACTTAATTTACAAAAGCTTAACTTAAAAAAACTAAGATTGAATAACCTAATTCAAGTTAATAATCTAATTCAAGAACCTAATTCCAAATTCAAGTTCAAGTCCTAATCCTAGTTCAAGTTCCAAATTAAAGTTAAAAAAAAGAACCTAAAGTTGAAAACTAATTCTTAACTCAAAACTAACAATTTAAACTAACAAACTTAACTTAAAAAAGCTTAACTTAAAAGAACTTAGATTCAAGAACCTAATTCAAAAGGTTAAATTTAAATACTAATTTAAGATTCTAAAACAAAACCCAAAACTAATTCAAAAACCTATTTCAAATTCAAAGTTTCCAAATTCAAGTTAATAATCTAAATCAAGAACATAAATCCAAATTCAAGAACCAACCTAATTCTAGTTCAAAAAATCATTCCTAAAGTTGAAAACTAATTCTTAACTCAAAACTAACAATTTAAACTAACAAACTTAACTTAAAAAAGTTTAACTTAAAAAAACTAAGATTGAAGACCCTAATTCAAATTAATAATCTAATTCAAGAACCTAATTCCAAATTCAAGTTCAAGTCCTAATCCTAATTCAAGTTCAAAAAAGAACCTAAAGTTGAAAACTAATTCTTAACTCAAAACTAACAATTTAAACTAACAAATTTAACTTAAAAAAGCTTAACTTAAATAAACTAAGGTTGAAGAACCTAATTCAAGTTAATAATATAATTCAAGAACCTAATTCCAAATTCAAGTTCAAGTCCTAATCCTAATTCAAGTTCCAAATTCAAGTTCAAAAAAGAACCTATAGTTGAAAACTAATTTTTAACTCAAAACTAACAATTTAAACTAAGAAACTTAACTTAAAAAAAACTTAAATTCAAAAACCTAATTCAAAAGGTTAAAGTTAAATACTAATTCAAGATTCTAAAACAAAACCCAAAACTAATTCAAGAACCTATTTCAAATTCAAAGTTCCCAAATTCAAGTTAATAATCTAATTCAAGAACATAATTCCAAATTCAAGAACCAACCTAATTCTAGTTCAAAAAATTATTCCTAAAGTTGAAAACTAATTCTTATATCAAAACTAACAATTTAAACTAACAAACTTAACTTAAAAAATTTTAACTCAAAAAAACTAAGATTGAAGAACCTAATTCCAAATTCAAGTTCAAGTCCTAATCCTAATTCAAGTTCCAAATTAAAGTTTCAAATTCAAGTTCAAAAAATAACCTAAAGTTGAAAACTAATTCTTAACTCAAAACTAACAATTTAAACTAACAAACTTAACTTATAAAAATCTCAACTTCAAAAAAACTAAGATTCAATAACCTAATTCAAGTTAATGGTCTAATTCAAGAACCTAATTCCAAATTTCAAGTTCAAGTTCCAAATTCAAGTTCCAAATTAAAGTTCAAAATTCAAGTTCAAAAAAGAACCTAACGTTGAAAACTAATTCTTAACTCAAAACTAACAATTTAAACTAACAAACTTAACTTAAAAAAACTAAGATTCAAGAACCTTATTCAAGTTAATAATCTAATTCAAGAACTTAATTACAAATTCAAGTTCAAGTCATAATCTTAATTCAAGTTTCAAATTCAAGTTCCATATTTAAAGTTTCAAATTCAAGTTCCAAATCCTAATTTCAAATTCAAGTTCAAAATTCAAGTACCTAATTCAAGTTCAAAAAAGAACCTAAAGTTGAAAACTAATTTTTAACTCAAAACTAACAATTTAAACTAACAAATTTAACTTAAAAAATGTTAGCTTAAAAAAACTAAGATTGAAGAACTTAATTCAAGTTACTAATCTAATTCAAGAACTTAATTCCAAATTCAAGTTCAAGTCCTAATCCTAATTCAAGTTCTAAATTCAAGTTCAAAAAAGAACCTAAAGTTGAAAACTAATTCTTAACTCAAAACTAACAATTTAAACTAACAAACTTAACTTAAAAAAACTAAGAATGAAGAACCTAATTCAAGTTAATAATCTAATTCAAGAACCTAATTCCAAATTCAAGTTCAAGTCCTAATCCTAATTCAAGTTCCAAATTAAAGTTTCAAATTCAAGTTCAAAAAACAACCTATATTTGAAAACTAATTATTAACTCAAAACTAACAATTTAAACTAACAAACTTAACTTATAAAAAGCTTAACTTAAAAAAACTAAGATTCAAGAACCTAATTCAAGTTAATAATCTAATTCAGAACCTAATTACAAATTCAAGTTCAAGTCCTAATCCTAATTCAAGTTCCAAATTCAAGTTCAAAAAAGAACCTATAGTTGAAAACTAATTCTTAACTCAAAACTAACAATTTAAACTAACAAACTTAACTTAAAAAAGCTTAACTCAAAAAAACTAAGATTCAAGAACCTAATTCAAGAACCTAATTCCAAATTCAAGTTCAAGTCCTAATCTTAATTCAAGTTTTATATTCAAGTTCCAAATTAAAGTTTCAAATTCAAGTTCCAAATCCTAATTCAAGAACCTAATCTTAATTCAAGTTTCAAATCCTAATTCCAAATTCAACTTCCAAATTCAAGTTAATAATCTAATTCAAGAACCTTATCCTAATTCAAATTCCAAATTCAAGTTCCAAGTCCTAATTCAAAATTCAAGTTGAAAATTCAAGTACCTAATTCAAGTTCAAAAAAGAAGCAAAAGTTGAAAACTAATAATCTAATTCAAGTACTTAATTCAAGAACCGATATAATTCAAGTTCAAAAAAGAAGCTAAACTAAGGTTCACAAGCTAATAGCAAGCATTATCTAAACTAAGGTTTACAAACTAATAGCAAGCCTAAACTAAGGTTCACAAACTAATTATAGCAAGCCTAAACTATGGTTCACAAACGAATAGAAAGCCTAAATTAAGGTTCACAAAGTAATTAGCAAGCCTAAACTAAGGTTCAAAAACTAATAGTAAGTCTAAACTAAGGTTCACAAACTAATTAGCAAGCCTCAACTAATTAAAGTTCATAAATTAAGAATATAATCTAAAAAAGGAACTTTTCACTATCAATTTTTTCATATATCAATTTTCAATATCAATTTCTCAAAATCTGAGTTTAGAATTCAACAACAACAACATATACACCATAGTCTAAATTCAACAACAACAACATACCCTATTTTAGAATACACTATTAATTTTTGAAAATAAAAATACCCAAATTAAACCCTAACCTTCAAATCAACAAAATAACTAACCTCAAAATGGGAGAAGGTTGGAGGGAGGAGGCTGACGGTGGAGGGAGCGGCGGTGGAGGGAGTGGTGGTGGAGGAGCAGCGGTGGAGGAGCGGCGGAGCATTGGTGCAGTGGTAGAGGAGAGGAGGAGAGAAAAAGAGAAAGAGAGAAATGAGGAAAAAGAGACCCAATGGGGTCTCTGTATGATTAAAGAAGCGACGGGCAACGTCGCTTCTGTCCGTCACTTTTCTATTTTTTTTAATATAAATTAAATTTTAAAAAAAGCGACGGGCAGCGTCACTTTCTTTAAAATTATTTTTTATTTCTTTTTAATAATTGTGATATTGTCCGTCGCTTATAAAAAAAAATATTAATTATTTATAAATTATTTTGGCGCAAAAATCTGCCAAAAAAGTGACGAAAAAAGCGACGCATTTTGTAAAAAAGTAATTATAAATTAGAAAAATAATAGAAAAGCAACGGACAACATCGCTTTATCCATCGCTTTTCAGGAGCGACGCTGTCCGTCGCTTTCCTATCCGTCTCTTTTTGAGCTATCTTTAGTAGTGTTTATTGCATTGTTCATTCTTGTGATGGTTCCATGAGTGGACCGGGTTGTTTTGCTAAATTGTGATATTGCATATGGTCCTTAAGAGGCCGAATTATTATTATATTTGATTGTGAGTTGGTCTTGGTGTAGACCGAGTGGTATGTTTAACACTTAGGTGTTGTTAGGGGGATCCCATGGTGGGTTTGGGCTAAGTAAAAAGGAAAGTTTATTGTGTTGTCATTATATGTTGTCAATGGTTGTGAAGTGGATTACATGTGGGGATAACCTAGGAGGAGACTTGTAGTCTAGAGATATCTGTTGGCTTGTTCACATATTTCCTGTGCTTTACTTGGCTTTAGTTACTGTTCATATACTGTTTATTTGGAATTGGCTGATGATCCTACCAGTACACGCTGGTTGTGTACTGATTCTGCACTTGCATTTTTTTGTGAGTACAGACAATCTTTCGGCGGCTGATGCACGACCTCACCTTTAGTCCCAGCGCTTTCAGACGTCAAGCGTGAGCTGCTTTGATCGAGCTACCTTGGTTTCTTTCTGTTTAGTTATAGACCACTGGTTGCGAGGTTAAAATCTTGCTTCTTTGGGGTTGCATCCCCATATTTTCTAGACAATTTGGTAGAATATTTTGGTATGATGACTTTCAGGTTCTAGGGAGGATGTTTTCGCAGTTTTATGAAATAGTATTTGTGATTTATTTTCTAGTTTATTTTACGCTTTGGTTTTAAGCTGCTAGGATGATTAAGTATTGGGTCGGAATTGATCCGCTCACCCTAGGGTATTGGGTGGGTGCCACTCACAACGGTCTGGATCGTGACAATCCTACCGACTGATAAGCTTAGTGTAATGACCGGGTTCGTCATTATGGGTAAACCATTCGTGCCAATTTTTGGGGTAGAAAACTTTCGGATTTGGGAGTTAAAAATTTTGGGCTAGGCTAGTCTCGACCGGTTTTGGAGCGAGGTAGGGTCTAGGGAAATCCGGGTAAGGACTGGGTTAGATGTCTTGGTTTGAGCTAGTTTTCCTAGTAGCTAATACATAAAGGATTTCGGGGGACTTTTCGAAATTGAATTCGGGTAAGTAGAGCTCCCGGAATCGAGGTTGATATGAAAGTGTTATTCCGGAACATCAAAAAAATAGGTGTGTTGTAAAATGGACCAATTTTGGTGATTTCTCAACATTCTATCCGTGACGAGTAGTATCGCTCCACCACGGCGACCTCCGCTATAGTGGAATAATTACCGCTATAGTGGAAGTCAGGCCGGTCAACCTCTGCCATAGCGGTTGAATTTGCTACAGCGGTACTGCTATAGTGGAGCGGGGACTGCTATAGCGGAGCGACGGGACCAAAAAACCCAGAAAGCGGGTTTTTAATTTCATTGTCCTCCTTTCAGCCCCAAAAACAGATGAGAGCTATTCCAAAAACCCTCCTAGGCTGCTCCAAGGCTTGGGAGCCATGGGGAGGAGGGATTCCAGCGAAGGGGATGCGAAACCATGGATTCGAGCCTGCAGAATTGTCAGGGAATGCCTTCACGGAGCCAAAAAGGGCATGGAACAGCTCCTCGGCATCCAGGTAGGCTAGGTTTCTTCCCAAGAGTAGATTGACCATTTTTATTTCCTATTATTGTGTAGAATGAAAGGGAGAATCCATGATTAGGTCTTCAGGCACAGAGTTTGGCGGATTCAATACTGGTTATGTGTGAATTAGGAATTGTATGGATTGAAAGGTTGGTCTTATGATATGTATACTATGGATATTTTATTATTTTAGTAGAATAAAATGATAGGCTTGGGGACTAGAATGTCGGGAAGGTTTGGGGAACCGGGATAATGCTTAGGAACTACGGGTAATGGAAATGGAAAACTCCTAGATAAGGTTTCGGGAATGTAAATGGCATGAGATGTAGTTGGTGGTTTTACTAAGGCTAAGGGGAGGTGTTCCCACTCTGTGTTTGGTGTTGGGTAAAGTATCGGAATCACGTAGTTGCTAAATTATGCTAAGAAAGGAAATCGTTCATTATATGTTAGTAAGGGGAAACAGGTTGATCCTCGGACCAAGGTTGGGCTAAGTCATCCACCCAGGGAGGGGTAGGTGATGGTTAACAATCCCTATAAATGTTATATGTTGTGTACTCTTATCTAAGTGCTTGTATGAGATACACTGCTTAGGGAATTGTTAGTAATATTTGTTGTGTACTTTTATCTAATTGTTTGTATGAGATATATTACTTAGGGAATTGTTAGAAATGTCTAAGAGTCCTGTATTACAGTCTGTGAATTGAACTGTGTGTTGCTTGTAGTTTTACAAGTTGTTTGTTCATTATTTAACTATGGATTAATTGACATTTGGTTGGCTCGGGTACCACGCCTGGTATGAAAAAATACTAACGGTTGGCTTGGGTACCACGCCTGATACGGGTATAACAAATGGTTGGCTCGGGTACCATGCCTGGTACGGGAAAATACTAACAGTTGGCTCGGGTACCACGCCTGGTATGGGTTTATTTTACTGCATCATTACATTGATATTGCTGCATTGCATTGATATTGTTGCATTGCATTGATCGTTATTGGTTGTGTGAGTGGACCGGGTTGTTTCATTGAACTGTGATACTTGTTTTGGTGGTCCTTGAGTGATCAGGAAAGGTTGTTATATTATATTATACTTTTGGTCTTGGTGTAGGCCGGGTAATTATATTATGAGTTTGGTCTTGGTGTAGGCCGGGTTGTTATATTATATTGTACTTTTGGTCTTGGTGTAGGACGGGTAATTATATTGTGAGTTTAGTCTTGGTGTAGGCTGGGTTGTTATATCATGTTGTCAGTTGGTTTTGGTGTATACCGGGTTATGATGTTAACTATTAGTTGGTCTTGGTGTAGACCAGGTTGTCATGTTAACACCTAGATGTGTTAGGGGGATTCGAGTGGGTCCGGACTATGTAAAAGAGGTTATAAGTTCACAATTTATTATCGTTAAGTGTATTAATGACGGTCAAGAATTAGTTGTGTTTAATAAGCTAAGGATTAGGGTATCACTGTCCATTATTTCAAATAGGGGTACGCAGTTTACCTCTAAGTTTGGGTAAGTTACATGAAGAGTTAGGCACTCAACTAACTTTTAGCATAATATTCCATCCTCAAATAGACGGCCAGTTGGAGAGGACAATCCAAGTGTTGGAGGACATGCTGAGAACATGTGTGATCGACTTTGGGGATCATTGGGACCAGTTTCTACCAATGTGTGAATTCTCATTCAACAATAGCTACCATTCCAGTATCGACATAGAACCATTTGAGGCATTATATGGGAGGGGATGTAGGTCACCCATAGGGTGGTTAGAGGTTGGCGATGTGAAGCCTCAGGGCATACACTTGGTAAGGGAAGGGAAGGAAAAACTAAGGGGCATTCAAACCAGGTTGCTAGCGGCCTAAAGCAGGCAGAAGGAATATGCGGATCACAAGGTAAAACACATGGAGTTTTAGGTTGGTGAGCAAGTATTATTGAAGGTTTCACCAGTGAAAGGGGTTAGCTCAAGCATTTCGGTAAGAAAGGCAAGCTCAAGCCCCGATTTATCGATCCATTTAAAGTTCTCTAAATTATAGGGCCAGTGGCTTACAGGCTAGCACTGCCACCCAATTTGTTAAGAGTCCACCCAGTCTTCTATGTATCTATGTTGAAGCGGTACCACGGGGATGGGGATTACATTATTAAATAGGATGAGGTATTACTAGACAAGGATCTTCTGTATGAAGAGAAACCGATTGTGATTCTTGATTGGGAGTCCAGAAGTTGAGGACAAAGGAGATCAAATCGGTGAAGGTTCAATGGAAGCATCGTCTGATTGAGGAAGCCACTTGGGAAATCGAGAAGGACATGGGGACAAGTACCCTCACTTGTTTGAGGATTCAGGTACTACACCTTTCCCCCTTTATCTTCATATTTTTGGGTTTGATCATTCGGGGATGAACGATGGGTAAATTGGTATCTATTGTAACGACCGGGTTCATCGTTATGGGTAAACTTTTCGTGCCAAGTTTTTGGGTAGGAAACTTCCGGGTTTGGGAGTTTAAATTCTAGGCTAGGCTAGTCTTAGATGGTTTTTGATCAAGGTATAGTCTAGGGTAATCCAGGAAAGGATTGGGTAATGTGTCTTGCAGTGAACAAGTTTTTCCATTAGCTAAGACATAAAGGAGTCCAGGGGACTTTTTGGAAGTGAATTCGGGTAAGTAGAATTCCCGGTATTGAGGTTGATGTGAAGGGGTTATTCGGAAACATTGGGAATTGAAGGTGTGTTGTAAAATGGATCCTTTTGGGAAACTTCTTGAGTTTCTGCCCATGACAAGCGCAGTCATAGTGCAATAGCGGTGACTACTATAGCAGATAAATATTTTCTATAGCGGAAGTCAAACTTGGTTAGCACCACCATAGCGGTAGGTTTCGCTATGGCGGCGGTGCTATACTTGTGTACGGACTGCTATAGCAGACCGAGTAAGGATTTAATGCAAAAACTTCTCCAAAACGTTCAATTTTTCCTCAACTGCGTTTTGGAGAAGGGCAAGGCAATTTTAGGCGAACTTACTCCGTTTTGCCTCATTTTTCATCCCAAAGGTAAGGATTCTACCCCTCTAACTTAGTACTTTAATTCATATGGAGTAGAATTTCTAGTTGTGAACTTATGGGAAGGTTTGTAATAACCTAGCAATGGTAGAATCCAAGTATAAAAGGGATACTAAGGCGTAGAAGTTCTTGGGTCTTGTTGTTATTGTTGGGTTATGATCACTTACGCATAATTTCTAAAAGTATCCGTAAAAATGATAGAATTAGGAATATTAATGGTGGGAAAGCCTGGTAATGGGTGGAATGATCATAGTTTTGCCTGGGGAATTGGGATTTTGCATAATCCGGGTATTTTAGGCCAGTTAATTGATTATAGTAATTGTATGTTGTTTTAGACCAAAAACAAGCAAGAGCTTCGGGAAACAGGAAGGCTCCGGTTCAATATAGCTGTTGAATAATTTGAGGTAGGTGATGGTTATTGTTTCCCAATGTGCAATGTGTGTTCATGTACTAATGCTTAGTATTGTTTGAATTGCATGTTTAGGGAATGTTTTATGAATGTCTAATTTTCCTCTTATCAGTCTTGTGAAATGAACTAGATATTGTTGCTTGTTGGTTTACAAGTGTGTTTTGTTAATTGTTTGTTGACTGTTGGATTGTGTGACATTTGATTGGCTCGGGTACCACGTCTGGTACAGGTTACATGTTGGTTAGCTCGGGTACCACACCTGGTATGGGAATAATATTAGTTGGCTCGGGTACCACGCCTGGTATGGGTTATATATATCGGTTGGCTCGGGTACCACGCCTGTTATGGTTTGATTTATTTCATTGACTGTATTCTGATGATGGTTTCATGAGTGAACCAGGTTGTATTCTTAAATTGTGATTATTGCATATGGTCCATGAGAGGCCGAGTAATTATATTTAAATGTCAGGTTGGTCTTGGTGTAGATCGGGGTTGCATGTTTAACTCTTAGGTAGTGTTAGGGGGATCCTTGGTCGGTCCAGACAAGGTGTAAAGGATATATGTTATTGTCATTCAGTGATGTCAATGGTTGTTAATTGGTTTCATGTGATTAAAGGCTAAGGAAGAGACTAGTGGTCTAGTTATACTGTTGGCTTATTTACATGTTTACTTTGCTTTGCTCAGTGTTGGTTTACTGTTCATATCTTGTTTATTGGAGCTGGCCGATGAACCTACCAGTACACTGTCATGCCTCAAAGATACCTCCTGGACACAACACGGTGCTTATGGTCACAAGTGACCCCAAGCTAACCCATGGCATGGCATATCTATACAAAATTAGATTAAAGCATGCATTGTGCAGAAGCTAAAACAATAGTTATTTGAAAACAAGGAAGAACCCAAAAGTCTGAATATATAAATAGTTTAGTGCTGATAAAAAAAATCAATACTAACAACTACTGAAACTAGTCTATGTTTGAAAGCCTTCTAACTGAATAGGAGTTGCTGGGACATGCCCCCAGCTAACTCTAACAAATCTGAGACTGAAAGTAAATACTGAAGATATAAGCATGTCTATCATCCTCGAAATAATGAGGACTCACCACCTGAACTGCTGAGTATGATTAGGAAGTTGAACTAAGCGCGGTCTGGATGCTGAGCGCCTGATCCTACATCATAAAATGATATAGCACAAATGTATGCGTCAGTACTTTAAATATACTGAGCATGCGGGATATAGGCTAAGCTGAACAACATAATAACTGAGCATAGAAGTAGATATACTGAAACAAAACTGAGAGCTAAGCTGGATGCAATGACCAATTATAAATCATAAAGATTAAACATGTTGAACTGAATACTGAAGTAAATACTGGATAAATGGTGAATGCCACATGAGTATGACTGTGCGAGATACTATTAACTAACATACCCCAAGCTGAGCTGATTATGGGGCCAACCTATAACCCTGGATGGAAGGGTGTTCATACCTTGCCAAGGGTACTAACACCTCTGACGTGGATCCACTACTGATGTCCACAAGGGACGAGGAGGTGCAACCTAGTTTGACAGCTGACTCCTTCAATACCTACGGTGGCGCTGTAGTTCTGGGACTTGGGGACTGCTACTAAAGGTCTTAGCCTAAGATGACAGCTAAACCTTCACCCTCTAGTCCTCTCGGTACTAAGTCTACTCCCAACTAAATATAAGCAACAATGTACTGAAATGATGGATAGCTCAAAATACTGGAAATCAACTGAGAATGCAACATAAATATACTGAGGTATATGGCATTCGAATTCTGATGCATGAACATATAACTAATCTGCCTAGTAAGCTTAATTCATGAAATACTGTAAGTATACAAACTAGGGTTTCTGAACATTGTACATAGAACTATACTAATTCTCCAAGAAATATGTAGTCAATACCATAGAGGTTGTAGGAACTGAATTTCAATGAATCCCTCAGATTTTGGAACCCTAGGTCTGAATAATTCATGGAGAAAAGTGAAGACTGACTGGAATCTAAGGACCCAATAGGTGAAAGGAAGCCACTAGTGAAATCCCACATACCTGGTGAAGAAATCTATGGAGAAATCCTTGGATTTTTGGGGATGAACTTGGTGAAGACCTCTGCTTGTTCTTGGGAGAAAACTGTCGCGTTTTTCTCCTATTTTCTTTCTAAGGTTGAAGAATTTAGGAGAATAGATGTTTTAGGTGGTTTGTGACTAATTAACTAGGCTCAGAGTAGTCAAAATGTCATAGCTTAAGCTTTAAAAGAGGTAGGAAAAGTCTGGAATACCCCTGGGAAAGTTAAAAGAAATTCTGCAGAAAATTACAACTGAGGGATCACGACTCGAAATAACGGACCGTACTCCAAGAAGATGGACCGTCAACTGAGTCGTGGTCCTACCTAGGAGTTTTAAGGGTTCTCTAGTCTTAGGAACTATGACTCCATAGGACGTACCATACTCTTGGAAGATGGTTCTTCATGTGGCCCGTGATTCCTGGGACAAGGGCTAAGGGTCTCTGAGCTTCGAGTTTTATGAGTCAACAGGACGATCCGTAGTCCTGGACTATGGCCCGTGGTCTGACTCATGGTCCCTGAGCCCTGGTCTGGTGGTCCTCTGATTAAGGGTAACCATGAGTGATAGGACAAATTGTGGTTCCAAACTACGGTATGTGGTCTGACTCGTGGTTCCTGAGACTAGAACTGGGGGTCTACTGGATTTTGGACTACGGTTTGAGACGACGGATTGTGGTTCCAAACTACGGTCCGTGGTTCCTGGAAACTTGAATTTTTCTGAAATTTTTATTTTCTACAGGTTTTCTGAGCTTAGTCTTGGCATGGAAGTTTTGGGGTATTACAATATCTCTCCCTTGGGATCATTAATCTTCGAATGAAGACTAAACAAGCTGAGGATGGAGGGAAAGAGCTGCAATACCCTCCAACTGAGTACTAGAAACTGATATCTAACAGAACTGAGTCCCATGAACATGCAACCATGCTGAAATGTAAGTATAACTGAGGGAACAAGGTACTAAGACTAAATTACATAAGAGTAAACTGAGAGATTGGAGAGGAACTATTACCTCAAGCTGAAACTGAATCGGAGGGAAAGAGCTAAGGGTACTTGGACATCATGGCTACTTATGCTTCCCAAGTAGCTCCCTCTACGGACTGATTCCTCCATAAAACTTTCACTAAAGCAAATTCTTTGTTTCTCAACCTACGAACCTGACGGTCAAGAATCTCAATTGGAACCTCCTTATAGGTGAGGCTATACTTCACAGCCACACTCTTTAAAGGTACTATTGATGCCGGATCACCCACACACTTCTTCAACAAGGAAATGTGAAAGACTAGATGAACCGCTGCTAGTTCTGCTGGCAACTCTAACTCATAAGCCACATTACCAACCCTTTTCAGGATTCTATAAGGACCTACAAACCTGGGACTGAGCTTCCCTTTCTTGCCAAATCTCATCACTCCCTTCATAGGTGACACTTTCAGGAAAACCCAATCAACAATTTTGAACTCTAAGTCTCTTCTCCTAACATCTGCATAGGACTTCTGATGACTCTGAGCTGTGTTTAGTCTCTCTCTGATGAGCTGAACTTTATCCATAGCCTCATGAACCGAATCTGGCCTAATTAAGGCTGCTTCACCTACTTTGAACCAGCCAACAGGTGATCTACATCTACGCCCATAGAGTGCCTCGTATGGGTCCATCTGGATGCTGGAATAGAAGCTGTTATTGTAGGCAAACTCTATGAGAGGCAGGTGATCATACTAACTACCCTTGAAGTCAATCACACGAGCTCTCAACATGTCCTCTAAGGTCTGAATGGTATGTTCTGCCTGACCATCTGTCTGCGGATAAAATGTTATACTAAGATTCACCTGAGTACCAAGACCTTTCTGAAATGATATCCAGAAATGAGATGTAAACTGAGGACCTCTATCTGAGATGATAGACAAGGGAACCTCATGCAACCTGACTATCTCACTGAGGTAGAGCCTGGCATAATCTTCTGCGGAATCTGTAGTCTTGACTGCCAAGAAGTGAGCTGACTTAGTAACCCTATCCACTATCACCCAAATGGAGTCATGCTGCCTGCGAGTACGAAGTAAACCCGTAATGAAATCCATATTGACCAATTCCCACTTCCAAGTAGGAATGTTAATCTCCTGAGTCACACCCCCTAGTTTCTGATGTTCCACCTTAACCTACTGACAGTTGGGACACTTAACCACAAAATCTGTGATGTCCCTCTTCATGCCATTCCACCAATAGACTTCTCGTAGATCACGGTATATCTTAGTGGCACCCGGATGAATAGACTATTTGAATTATGGGATTCGGTAAGGATCTAATGCCTCAACTCACCCATATTTGGAACACATAAGCAACCCTAGTAATGGAGCACACCATATCCTCCTTAGGAGAAAACCTTGACTCGTTGTTGATGAACTGGACCTCTCAGTTGAAGCAATATGGGATCACTATCTTGTTTCTCTTTAACCTCCACTACCAATGAATAATCGACCCATTCTGGACTATCACATCACCATATGGCGTGTCCATGAGGCAAACTCCTAAGCGAGCAAGCCTATGAACATCTCTGGCTAATTCTTTCTTCTCTTCCTCAACATGTGACACACTACCCATGGACAACCTGCTGAGGGCATCAGCCACTACATTAGCCTTACCCGGATGTAGAGCAAATTTATATCATAATCTTTGAGGAACTCAAGACATCTCCTCTGAAAAAGATTCAAATTTTTCCGAGTGAACACATACTAGAGGGTCTTATGATCTGTGAACACATCAACATGAACACCACACACATAATGTCTCCATATCTTTAGGGAAAACACAATCGCTGCAAGCTCGAGGTCATGAGTCAGGTAATTCTTTTCATGGACCTTAAGCTGTCTGGAAGCATAAGCTATAACCTTACCCTGCTGCATCAAAACACAACCCAGGCCGACTCTAGACGCATCACAATAAACCACATAACCATTTGAACCCTCTGGTAGAGTTAAGACATGAGTTGTAGTCAACCTAGTTTTCAGTTCTAAGAAACTCTTCTCACACTCATCTGACCACTGAAACGTGACATTTTTCTGAGTCAACTTGGTCAATGAGGCATCTATGGATGAAAATCCTTCAACAAACCTCCGGTAGTAACCAGCCAAACCCAAGAAACTTCTGATATTAGTCGGAGAGGTGGGTCTAGGCCAGTGCATTACTAACTCAATTTTCTGGGAATCAACATGGATCCCTTCTCTAGATACGATATGACAAAGGAAAGTAACAGACTGTAACCAAAATTCACACTTGCTGAACTTAGCGAATAGCTGGTGATATTTGAGAGTTTGCAGAACAACCCTCAGATGAGTCGCATGCTTCTCCTCATTCTGAGAGTAAATAAGGATATCATCAATGAAAATAATGATGAACAAATCCAAATATTGTTTGAACACTCTGTTCATTAAGTCCATGAAAGCTGCAGGAGTATTGGTTAGTCCAAAAGACATGACTATAAATTTTTAGTGACCATATTGAGTCTTGAAGGCTGTCTTTGAGATGTCACTATCTCTAACTCTGAGCTGATAATAGCCGGATCTGAGGTCTATCTTAGAAAAGAAACTAGCACCCTGAAGTTGTTAGAACAAGTCATCAATCCTGGGGATAGGATATTTGTTCTTGATTGTGACTTTGTTCAACTGACAGTAGTCAATGCACATCCTGAGAGAAGCATCCTTCTTACGCACGAACAACACTGGAGCACCCCATGGAGAGATGCTTGGTCTGATGAATCCCTTATCTAAAAGGTCTTTCAACTGTTCTTTCAATTCCTTAAGCTCAGCTAGAGCTATTTTGTAAGGAGGAATCAAAATAGGCTAGATATCTGGAAGGAGATCAATTCTGAAGTCGATTTCCCTTTCAGGAGGAATTTTAGGGAGATCTTCTGGAAACTCATTCACTACTGGTACTGACTCAAGAGTTGGGGTCTCAAAGATTGAATCATTAACCCGAACAAGATGATAAATATGCCCTTTGGAAATCATTTTTCTGGACTTAAGGTAAGAGATAAACTGACATGCAGGCATTGAGTTACTACCCTTCCACTCTAAGATTGGCTCGTTAGGAAACTAAAAATGAATGATCCTAGTTCTACAATTGGCTGAGGCATAACAAGAATGTAACCAATCCATTCCTAGAATGATATAAAAATCTACCATTTCTAACTCTACAAGATCTGCTGAGGTGACTTTCTGGGAAACTGTAACAGGGCAATTTATGTATACCCATCTAGCTATAACTAGGTCACCAACTGGAGTAGAGACTGAGAAGGGTTCTAGGAGAATTTCTTGTTTGATATCAAAATTTACTGCTATATAAGGAGTTACAAATGAAAGCATAGCCCCTGGATCTAACAATGCATAAACATCAATATTAAAGACTCGCAACATACCCATGACCACATCAGGAGAATCCTCCTAGTCCTGTCAAGACTGAAGTACATACAGTCTGTTCTAGCACTGACCATCACCTATTCCAGACGAGGCACCTTGCTGAGTGGGGTGATCTACCATAGCTACTGTAGAACTAGTCTGAGTCTATGGGTGAACATTCTTACCCTTTTGAGAAGTTGTTGGACAATCCCTTATCATATGGCCTGGTTTACCACACCCAAAGAAATTTCTACTACCAGTCATGCACTCACCTTGGTGGTTTTTACCACACCTTCTACACACTGGGTTAGTGCGCCCATTAGTAATCGTACCTTGGGACTTAAAGCCAGATGCTCTATCTCGTCGATCCTTCTTGAACTTAGGTGTTGGGGCACTAGTAGAAGATGGAGCTGGAGCTAAATTTTTCTGGCGATATTAAGAGTGGTTGCCACCCTCTGACCTCTGCTAATAGTGGCTATAAACACATGTCCTAGCCCTCTTAGCATCTCCTCCCCTTTGCTTAATCTTCTCCTCCTCAATCTATTGAGAATAAGTAACTAACCTGGAGAAGTCCATCTCCTTAACGAGCATGGCCGTCTTGCATTCATTGACTACATCATCAGACATTCCAGACACAAACTTGCTCATACGAGCTCAAGAGTCAGCTACCATTTCTGGAGCATGCTTGGATAGCTGAGTGAACTTCAGAGCATAATCCTTTATGCTCATGTAATTCTACTTCAGGTTGATAAACTCCTGAACCTTGGCTTCCCTGAGCTCTGATGGGAAGAATCGGTCCAGAAAAGGAGTCTTGAAAAGATCCCAAGTCACTGGTCCTGCTTTTGCACACGAGATTCCTTCAATTGCTGGTACCAAGTGTAGGCCACTCCTTTCAGCTGATAAGCGGCCAAGTTTGCACCCTCGACTGGGGTGACACCCATAATGCTTGTCACTTTCTGAACATCCTCTAAGAACTATTGGGGATCCTCTTCTATCTTGGACCCATGAAACTCTTGAGGGTTTATCCGAGTGAAGTTATGTATTCTAGCTACAGCAGTATTAACCTGAGGCAGAGCTGATATCGCAGCCTGCTTATTGACATGGGTGGTCATGGCCTGAGCAAGCACTTGAAAAGAAGCCCTGAATTTGGCATGCATAACCTACTCGTTCAATGGGTCTGCTGGAGCTGTTGGCTGATTCCTAGCGTTAGCTCTTCTGGGAGGCATTTTTCTGAAATACGAAGAGCATGAGTTAGAATAGAAGAAGATTAAATAGAGTTCATACTCTATAGAATGAGCTGGAAAAGAAAGAAGGGAAGTTATTCCTAATGACGTCTCATAGCTTCTCAAATATAAGTGTGGCGCACTTCACACCCATGAAGAAGACTCTACTCAACACGGCTTTCAGACATCCTAGGACACTTAAACCTTATGCTCTGATACCAAGTTTGTCACACCCCAAAACTACCCCCTAGACGCGACACAGTGCTTAGTGCCACAAGTTACCCCAAGCTAACCCGTGGCATGGCATATCTATACAAAATCAAATTAAAGCATGCATTGTGCGAAAGCTAAAACAATCGTTATCTGAAAATGAGGAAGAACACAAAAGTCTGAATATATAAATAGTTTAGTGCTGATAAAAAAATAATACTAACAACTGCTAAAACTACTCTATGTCTGAAAGCCTTCTAACTTAATAGGAGTTGCTGGGACATTCCCCCAGCTAACTCTAAAAAATCTGAGACTGAAAGTAAATACTGAAGATATAAGCATGTCTATCATCCTCGAACTAATGAGGACTAACCACTAAACTGCTGAGTACGGACTGGAAGCCGAACTAAGCGCGGTCTAGATGCTGAGTGCCTGAACCTACATCATAAAATGATGTAGCACAAAGTATGCATCAGTACTTTGAATGTACTAAGCATGCGGGATATAGGCTAAGCTGAAAAATATAATAACTGAGCATAGAAGTAGATATATTAAAAAATAACTGAGAGCTAAGCTGGATGCAATGACCAATTATAAATCATAAAGATAAAACATGTTGAACTGAATGCTGAAGTAAATACTGGATAAATGGTCAATGCAACATGAGTATGATTGTGGGAGCTACTATTAACAGATATACCCTAAGCTGAGCTGACTGTGGGGCAAACCTGTAACCCAGGATGGAAGGGTGTTCATACCTTGCTAAGGGTACTAACAAGTATGATGTGGATCCACTACTGATGTCCACAAGGGACGAGGAGGTGCATCCTAGTCTGACAACTGACTCCTTCAATACCTACGGTGGTGCCATATTTTTGGGACTTGGGGACTGCTACTATAGTTCTTAGCCTAAACTGACAGTTAAACCTTCACCCCCTCGTCCGCTCGGTACTAAGTCTACTCCCAACTGAATATAAGCAACAATGTGCTGAAATGATGGATAGCTCAAAATACTGGAAATCAACTGAGAATATAACATAAATATACTGAGGGATATGGCATTCGAATTCTGATGCATGAGCATATAACTAATCTGCCTAGTAAGCTTAATTCATGAAATACTGTAAGTATACAAACTAGGGTTTCTGAACATTGTACATAGAACTATACTAATTCTCCAAGAAATATGTAGTCAATACCATAGAGGTTGTAGGAACTGAATTTCAATGAATCCCTCAGATTTTGGAACCCTAGGTCTGAATAATTCATGGAGAAAAGTGAAGACTGACTGGAATCTAGGGACCCAATGGGTGAAAGGAAGCCACTAGTGAAATCCCACATACCTGGTGAAGAAATCTATGTAGAAATCCTTGGATTTTTGGGGATGAACTTGGTGAAGACCTCTGCTTGTTCTTGGGAGAAAACTGTCGCGTTTTTCTCCTATTTTCTTTCTAAGGTTGAAGAATTTAGGAGAATAGATGTTTTAGGTGGTTTGTGACTAATTAACTAGGCTCAGAGTAGTCAAAATGTCATAGCTTAAGCTTTAAAAGAGATAGGAAAAGTCTGGAATACCCCTGGGAAAGTTAAAAGAAATTCTGCAGAAAATTACAACTGAGGGATCACGACTCAAAATAATGGACCGTACTCCAAGAAGATGGACCGTCAACTGAGTCGTGGTCCTACCTAGGAGTTTTAAGGGTTCTCTAGTCTTAGGAACTATGACTCCATAGGACATACCATACTCTTGGAAGATGGTTCGTCATGTGGCCCGTGATTCCTGGGACAAGGGCTAACGGTCTTTGAGCTTCAGGTTTCACGAGTCAACAGGACGATCCATAGTCCTGGACTACGACCCGTGGTTTGACTCGTGGTCCATGAGTCCTGGACTGGTGGTCCTCTAATTAAGGGTAACCACGAGTGACAGGACGGACCGTGGTTCCAAACTACGATCCCTGGTCTGACTCGTGGTTCCTGAGACTAGAACTGGGGGTCTACTGGATTTGGGACTACAGTTTGAGATGACAAACCATGGTTCCAAACTACGGTCCATGGTCTTGAACCGTGGTTCCTGGAAACTAGAATTTTTCTAATATTTTTATTTTCTACAGGTTTTCTGAGCTTAGTCTAGGCATGAAAGTTCTTGGGTATTGATGTGCCGGGATTCTACGGCACATTTGATGCCTTTAACTAAGAATACTCGTGAGTTTTCAAGCAACTTTTGTGGTTTTTGATGTTTTATTATTGTATTTGCAGGGAATGGAGCTAGAGATGGAAACAAAAGAAAAAATGTTCAAAAACCTCAACTGGTTAAGCTTGGCGGCTGGCATGACTGACTGTCACACCTGTGACTGGCCGTCAGCCAGGCCACCAGAACGAGACAGCAAGTTCATCCAGCACTGCCTAGGAGTGATGGCCCATCTGACGGCCCGTCACTATCCCGACGGACCGTCACCCAGGCCACCAAGATAAAATAGAAAAATAGTGTAAGTCGTCACCTGCTGGACGACTTACCTGAAGATTTGCCTGGGAGCTCACTGTTTAGCTGTGACGGCCAGTCACATGCATGACGGTCCATCAAGCGACCCGTCAAGATGAAGCAGGATTTTGAAAATTCTATTTTTGGACTTTATTTCCTGGACTACTATAAATACTCTGTATTAGGGTTATTTTATTATTCATTACCCAATATTTCTAGAGACTATTTTGAGAGACTTTTTGAGAGGAAAATATGACATACACGTTTCTTCCTTCTTCTTCGATTACTCTTGGGATTTTTGGCTTCTTGTTCTTGGATAATTGAAGTAAAATTCATACTATTTGTAAGAATCCTTCTCTTATTATGAATATGATTTTCTTATATTTCTTTAATAGCATGAGTAGCTAATTTCCCACAACTAGGGTTGTGGGAGCCATGGCAAAAGTAGCAATATAGATTTCGGGTAGCATTAGGTTCAATTTATATGTTGTCACGTGGTTAATCATTCATTATTTACGTTTTCTAATGGTTGCAAACATTAGAACATACCTAGGTTTGATTTGCTTGAACAAAGAGATTAAAACCGAGAAATTTGATTAACTACGAGGATTCGAGACTACCAATTCTCGTCTTATGATTAATGTTGTAACTAGATTAATCTACTTGATGTTTAGGATTGAAATAAGAAATTTCACCTTTTCAAGTTCGAGAGAATTGAAAAGGAAATTCGTCTATTTAGTTGAGAAACGTTTAGATGATACCATTAATTCAATCACATCGTGATATACATATAGAAAGAACCCGGTTAAGCTTTGAGTCGAAATTATTACGACGCCATGGTGAACACTTCCCTAGTTCATTCTCATATTGATTAATACTCATTGAAACTCGTAAAGTATTATTTGCATTGTTCAAATATTGATCACACAACCCCCCCCCCATTTACCGGAAATTATTGATTACTAGTCAACTAAGTCACTAACGACATAATTTGCACCTTATTCCCTGTGGGATCGACCCCAACCTTAGTTGGGTTCTATATTTGACAGCGACCGCTTACGCTTCTTAACTGGAGTTGTAATTTGGGCGTATCAAATTTTGGCGCCGTTGCCAGGGAATACGGTTGTTTATTAAGTCCGGTGTGTTTATTTGACTCTTAGTCATATTTCCTGCTTTTACTTTTATTTGTTGTTTTTGTGACTGCAGGGTACAGATTTGTGCATGCCAAGTACCCAAAGCTCGGGTGAACCAGTATTACCATACGACCCCGAGCTTTCTAGAACTTTAAGGCAAAACATGAATGCACAAGCAGGCCAACAACACTTGAACGTTGATGATATTGAGGTAGATGCTGCATTGGGTGATGATGTTGCTTGCATCTGTTCCAGATACTGCACCTACCTTGGAGACCCCGACGATCTCCAACATCGTACCAGATTCTGAGGCCTAAGGGCTTCACAGGTATTCCTTTCTCTCACAGTTTTAGCTTTCACATGTATGCATTGGAGACAATGCATTAGTCTAAGTTGAGTGAGTCCAACACCACCGAGGGTTTTTGTTTCCGTGTTTCTTTTCCCTTGTTGTGCTATCTAGTAGAACCGGCATTTTTAGGTTGTCGTTTAAATTTTGGTTATGTTGTGATGTCTATAGCAAGCATGGCTTTTTGCAAGTTGAACTAAAAAGGAGCCCCCTCCAAAAAAAATGTTGAATTTGTACTTGTGTTTGAAATGATTGACTGTTCTGGATCTCGAAATGTCATTGAATGGATGTGATTGTAATAATTGTTCTTAAGCCGAACTTTTGTTTTGATAGTTGGTAGTGGTATGGTTCCTTGGTGCCAAGTGTGTGTGAGCTTATTGTTATAAACTCTTACTCTGTGCATGCATCTAGAACTTGCCCGGTCTATTTTGTTAAGCTTGAAGTTGGTTGCTTAGGAAAGGATCACAGGCCCTTTTTGTTTGCAGTCCACTTAGCCTAAAAGACTATCCAAATGTAAATAACCCCTTTGATCCCTGTTTGAGACAAAGTTGACTTTATTCTTGCGATAACATATTACCCTTCCCTTTTTAACTTTGAGTCTTTATTTTGGCCCTGGTCCCTCCTTGGACATCGTGCACCTCAACTCAGGCAATTAGCCTAAGTTGAGGGTGGCTACTGTAGAGGTACATGATAAGAAAAATGGGGTTAAGTTGACTTTGTTCTTCCGATAACCTCTTACCTTTCCCTTTTTAACTTTGAGTCTCTATTTTGGCTCTGGTCCTTCCTTGGATATTGTGCACCTCAACTTAGGCAGTCAGCCTAAGTTGAGGGTGGCTACTATAGAGGTAAATGATAAGAAAATGGGATTGTGCTTAATTGGTTGTTGTTGGGATAGAAAGTGCAGGTGTGTGCCAAATAAAAAGTCAGAAAAAGAACTGAAAAAGAAAGAAAAAGAGTTATCATGTTAAAAAGGCCACACCTGCAGCAAGAAATAAGGAAATCAAAGGTGATTATGAGTGGATGTAAAAAGGTTGAATGGAAATAATAGGTCATGATTACAAGGAGGGTTTAGTCACTATTCCCCAAATGTATCTTACCTGCACCCGAAGCCTCATTACAAGCCAAAATAAGTCCTGTAGTGATCCTGAGCGGTTTTCTAAAAAGAAAAAAAACTGAAATAGAATATCAAGGGCAAGCTTATGGCATTTCATGTGCATTGTTTGAAATCGTTTGTGAGTGTGAGCGCCTTACCTAGTCCCAAATCTTGTGTATGGGACTTCTTTGTGGTGAGGGCACCGAGATTTTTGTATCATCTATTAACTGTTGGGATAGCTGTTGTGTGTGTATCTAGAATATTCTATCATATCGAAATGACATGTTTGGATCCTTGCAAGTTAGCATTTCATACATTTGTGTGCTACCGGGGGGCTTTATTTAAATTTAGTAGACTGTTGAGTGGCCATGATTTGCTAGAGATATTTGTTTGTATTCTTAGTTGAGTCGTCATTTTGTTTTTATTGTCATGTTGCTTGAGGACAAGCGAACGTTTTAAGTTGAGGGTGTTGATGTGCCGGGATTCTACAGCATATTTGACGCCTTTAACTAAGAATACTCGCGAGTTTTCAAGCAACTTTTGTGGTTTTTGATGTTTTATTGTTGTATTTACAGGGAATGGAGCTAGAGATGGAAACAAAAGAAAAAATGTTCAAAAACCTCAACTGGTTAAGCCTGACGACTGGCATGACTGACCGTCACACCTGTGACTGGCCGTCAACCAGGCCGCCAGAACGAGACAGCAAGTTCATCGAGCACTGCCTAGGAGTGACGGCCCATCTGACGGCCCATCACTGTCTTGACGGGCCGTCAACCAGGCCACAAAGATAAAACAGAAAAACACTGTAAGTCACCTGCTGGATGACTTACCTGAAGATTTGCCTGGGAGCTCACTGTTTAGCTGCGATGGCTCAAGTGACGGCCAGTCACATGCATGACGGTCTATCAGGAAACCTGTCAAGACGAAGCGGGATTCCAAAAATTCTATTTTTGGACTTTATTTCCTGGACTACTATAAATACCTTGTGTTAGGGTTATTTTATTATTCATTACCCAATATTTCTAGAGACTATTTTGAGCGAATTTTTGAGAGGAAAAATACGACATACACGTTTCTTTCTTCTTCTTTGATTACTCTTGGGATTTTTGGCTTCTTGTTCTTGGATAATTGAAGTAAAATTCATACTATTTGTAAGAATCCTTCTCTTATTATGAATATGATTTTCTTCTATTTCTTTAATAGCATGAGTAGCTAATTTCCCACAACTAGGGTTGTGGGAGCCATGACAAAAGTAGCAATATAGATTCCGGGTAGCATTGGGTTCAATTTATATGTTGTCACGTGGTTAATCATTCGTTATTTACGTTTTCTAATGGTTGCAAACATTAGAACATACCTAGGTTTGATTTGCTTGAACAAAGAGATTAAAACCGGGAAATTTGATTAACTACTAGGATTCGAGACTACCAACTCTCGTCTTATGATTAATGTTGTAACTAGATTAATCTACTTGATGTTTAGGATTGAAATAAGAAAGTTCACCTTTTCAAGTTCGAGAGAATTGAAAAGGAAATTCGTCTATTTGGTTGAGAAACGTTTAGATGATACCATTAATTCAATCACATCGTGATATACATATAGAAAGAACCCGGTTAAGCTTTGAGTCGAAATTGTTACGACGCCATGGTGAACACTTCCCTAGTTCATTCTCATATTGATTAATACTCGTTGAAACTCGTAAATTATTATTTGCATTGTTTAAATATTGATCACACAAATCCCCCCCCCATTTACCGGAAATTATTGATTACTAGTCAACTAATTCACTAACGACTTAATTTGCACCTTATTCCCTGTGGGATCGACCCCAACCTTAGTTGGGTTCTATATTTGACAGCGACCGCTTACGCTTCTTAACTGGAGTTGTAATTTGGGCGTATCAGGTATTACATACACGGTGGTTGTGTATTGATTCTGCACTTGCTTTTCTTTTTGTGAGTACAAGCAATCTTCTAGTAGCTGACACGCGACCTCACTTGTAGTCCCAGCGGTTCCATATCTCAAGGTTGAGTTGCTTTCATCGAGATACCTTTTTTTCTTCTCTTAGTTGTAGCCCACTTGTTTGGGGCTTAAACTCTGTTTTGTTTTTGGTTTTCATCCCCATACTCTAGACTTAGATGTTTTGGTACAGTGACCTTCAGGTTCTAGGGAGGCTTTTCTGCAAATTTCTATTATTTAGTATTTTGAGAAGTTGAATGTTAGTTTATTTATGCAAACTGGTTTTGAGCTGCTAGATTTTGTTAAGTGTTGGATTAATATTGGTTTGCTGATCTGGGGGTTTGGGGTGGGTACCAGTCACGGCGGGTTAGGACAATTACATGCCCCCACAAAGTAATTAGTTCACCTGGTACTAGCAGCTTTATTGGGGAATTTCTCATCTTAGTAGGAGCTTTCCAAAGAAATATCTTAGTATCCACATTAGTAGCGCTTGGGATGATTTTAGGCGCCAAAGCTCATGTTCAGACTTTTGTAGCAGTTGTTTGGCACCTAGGTAGGCTAGGTTTGTTTGAGTAGATTAGACCCGAGTTTAAATACATAACATATGTATATTAATGGGAGATAGCATGCTTAGGCCCTTGGACACAATGTTTGGATGGATAAAACATATTTAACCTTGCTAATTAGGTGGGAAATTACTATTACGAGTCTTGGTGGACCCTGTACCTGATTTTTTGTGTTTATATTATGATTTCTAATCCTAGGATAATCATATTATGGGTGGGTTCTTGGACCTAGTAATGATTAACTGTAAAGGGGTTACTAGGTCATAGTAGATTCCCTAGGTTGGTATAATGGGAAGAAATAGAATGAACAAGGAGTTACGGAGTCATGGTATTAAGGGATGAAATTCCTGTGGATGCAGGTGTATCCCTAAATGAGTCTAGGATTTGAGTTATACAAATTATTGTGCTTAGTTGAATAAGCCAGGGATCTATCTTCGGACAGGCCACCAGAATCTAGGAGGATTAACCATAGTTGTTGTGGTAGGTGATGGTTGTTGTAATTCTAAATTCATAATATGTGCATAATAATTGTATCATTAGTATTACTTGAACCATATGTTTCAGGGAAAAAGGGAATAAATGTTAGTGATATCTTAAGTGTCAATCTCATGCAATGAACTTGTTTTAAATGCTTGTTAGTTGTACAACTGTGGTTTATTATTCATTGTGGTTGTGATTGCTGTGATATCTGTGATTTCTTGGTTGGATCGCGTACCACACCTGGTATAGATTTATGGTTGGCTCGGGTACCACGCCTGGTATAGGTTTGTTCATCGGTTGGTTGGGGTACAATGCCAGGTACAGATTTATTTATGGTTGACTCTGGTACCACGCCTGGTACGGGTTTGATTGTTGTTATGTGTGTTGGTTCCATGAGTGAACCAAGCTTATCTGTTATGATGTTATTATTATATGTTGGTCCATGAGTGGCCAGGTTGGTGTGTTTAAGTTCTAAGGTAGTTTCTTGTGTAAACTGGGATTGCATGTTGAACACCATAGATGATGTTATAGGGATCCTTGGGTGGTACGAGTTACTTGAAGAATGTGTCATAATGACATATTGTCTCTTATATTATGGGTTAGGACATGGTTATATGGTTGTTGAGTCAGTTTGGTGACTGGAATATCTTACGAGTTGTCTATTGACTTGACTAAGGGCTGGGAGTCAGGGTTACTAACTTAGGATCTTGAGTGAGAGTGGATGACCGCTACGCGGATAACTGGCTAATTGGTAATAGAGCTGGCGATTGGAAGGTATCTCTAGTGTTTGGCAACATGGGTAGGCTTGGAGAGTCTGAGGTTTATAAGGGTCAACATATGACCAAATAAATGGAGTGGGGTGTTCTCTAATGTTTGAGTTGGCAGCGGAATAGGATAATGAGTCTTGGGAAAGACTGAATAGAATTCACGGGTAGCATATCTGGATAGTAGGAGTTGTTGATAAGGGACCCTGGTTGTATAATTTTCAAGTTGTATGCTTTATTTTGGATATTTACATGATGTTATATGGCAAATTTGGGTCGACCGATGATGCCTACCAGTACATGTTATTTGTACTAATACTACTCTTGCTATGCGTTTTGGGTATAGTTTGGTTGCAGGATTAGTTGATATTTTCTAGGTGAAGACGATGGTGATCTCCAGCAACTTCTACTCATTTCTTCCTATGGTGGGAGTTGTGTCTTATTTTTGTCTATTCTGTTAGTAGCTCCTTTACATGTTTAGACTAGTTCCTGGGGAGGGTTCAGTTGTACTTTGAAAAGGTTTCGTTTTAATCAAAGTTTTTGAGACTAGATGATTTTATTTAAGGAAAATTTCCTGTTTCTTATTTACTTCCGCATACCTATTTTAAATTGGGTGGTAAGGGTTCTCCTATCTAGCTGATTTAGAGTAGGTGCCTGCGTGACCTAATAGTTGGGTCGTGACGCAAAGCCAATTCATAAGCTACCTCCCCCACATATCTAAGGACATTAAACTGACCAATGAATCTCGGACTAAGCTTACCTCGCTTTTCAAAACTCATCACACCCTTCATGGGTGAGACCTTGAGAAAAACTTGCTTCCTACCATGAATTCTATATCTCGGACCTTTTGATCAGCATGCTCTGTCTGCCTACTCTGGGCTACAAAAGGCTTATCCTAAATTACCTTAACCTTCTCCAATGACTCCCTCAAAAGATCAGTGAGACAATGTTCTCTAATGATTCCCTCAAAAGATCAGTACCCTATTGTCTCACCTCAAAGGCATCAAACCAACTAATAGGAGATCTACGTCTCCTCCCATACAAAGCCTCAAACAGAGCTATGTCAATGCTTGAATAATAATTATTATTATAAGCGAACTCTATCGATGGGAAAAATAGATCCCAATGACCACCAAAATCTATCACACACGCTAGGAGCATATCCTCCAGGACCTGAATCGTCTGTTCAGACTTCCCATCGGTGTAAGGGTGAAACGTTATACTAAGATCTAGCCTAGTACCCAACTTAGACTGTAAAGTCCTCTAAAAATTAGAAGTAAATTGCATACTTTTATCCGAGATAGTAGAAATCAGAACACCATGCAATCGAACAACCTCTCAGATGTAGAACTTGGCTAACTTCTCTACATTATAAGTACCTGAACTCGTAAAAATTGAAGACTTAGTAAACCTGTAAGCAATAACTCATATGGAGTCAAACTTACACAAGGTCTTTGGAAGACCAACCACAAATTACATCGCTATCATTTCCCACTTCCATTTAGGACTGGACATCTATCTTGAGTGTTCCTCTGTGTCTCTGGTGCTCATACTTTACATGTTGACAATTCGGACACTGAGCAATAAATTCCACAATATCACGCTTCATCCTACCCAACCAATAGTGTTGTCTCAGATCACGGTACATCTTGGTGGCACCAAAATATACAGGATATCTCGAACTATGAGCCTCTAACATGATAGTCTTAATTAGATCATTAACACGGGAAACACATACATGCCCCTTGATCCTTAAGACACCCTAATTATCAATCACGACCTTCTTGGCTTCTCTCTGCAAGACTTTATCATGGATCTTGCTCAACTTGGCATCCTCGAACTGTTTGGCATTAATCTGCTCTAGAAACGATGGCATTGCCTCTACACAAGACAATACTCCACCAGATTCAAAAACATTAAGTCTCATAAAACTATTAGCAAGAGTTTGAACCTCTTTAGCCAACGGATTCTTCGTAGCCTCTAAACAAGCTAGACTATCCATACTCTAAGACCTCCTACTCAAAGCATCAGCCACCATATTTTCCTTACCCGGATGGTATAAAATCATGAAATCATAATCCTTGAGCAGCTCCATCCATCTATGTTGCCTCAAGTTAATATATCTATGAGTAAACACATACTGCAAATTTCGCTGATCAGAAAATACCTCATAACGAACACCATAGAGATAGTGCCTCCAAATCTTTCGAGAAAACACCACTACTTCCAACTCCAAGTCATGTGTAGGATAGTTCTATTCATGAACCTTCAGCAGTCTAAAAACATACGCAATGACCTTCTTATCTTGCATCAAAACAATACCAAAACCAAAATGTGAAGCATCACAATAAACTACAAATCTTTACCCTCCACAGGCAATGCTAGGATGGGAGTCGTACTCAATAGAGTCTTGAGCTTTTGAAAGATCTCCTAACACTTGCCGGACCAGTGAAATGATACATCCTTTTGAGTAAAATGGTCCAACTAAGAAGCAATAGAAGCAACCCTTTCATAAAGCAGCGATAGTAGCTAGTCAGCCCTACAAAAATACAGATCTTTGTCACTTAAGTGGGCCTAGCCCAACTCTTAACTGCCTCTAGCTTCTATGGATCAACCATAATCCCTTCCTTCAAAACTACATGTTCATAGAAGGACACAAATGACAACCAAAACTCACATTTAGAGAACTTAGCATATAACTACATTTCTCTCAATAACCACAAAATAATTCTCATGCTCCTTCTCACTCCTCGAATACACTAGTATATCATCAATAAAAATAATCACAAATGGATACAAGTATTTCTTAAATGTACCATTTATCACACTCAAGAAAGCAGCTCGATCACGTCACACTGACATAACCATAATGCTAGATAATGTGTATACCACTACAATGATGGAATTTTCACTATAGCAAGCTAGCCACAGCGAACCACTGGCCGCAGAACCGAAGGACGCCTGGCAGACCTTATAATGAAAAGAGGAGATTTCTTTTTTTCATATTCCAGAAATTTCAACTCCCTTAACTCAGTAGGTGTTATACGATATGGCGGAATAGAAATAGGGCAATTCCCTGGCTCTAAGTCGATATAGAAATCAATGTCGCGATCTAATGGCATGCCATACAAATTCGTAAGAAATACCTTTAAGAATTCACATACTACAAGGACTGACTCAATGGGTGGAACCGCTGCACTAGTATCCCAAAGGTGCACCAAAAATGCTAGACACCCCCTCTATACTAACTTCTTGGCACGAATGAAATATATTATCTTCTTAGGAACAGGACTATAATCACCCTTCTGCTCAAGCCTAGACTTACCCGGTATAGCTATAGTATCTATCTTAGCTTGACAGTCTAATATTGCATAATATGGAGATAATCCCATGAACATTATAATACACGAATGGTAGACTCGATCTATAATTATTGAATCACCAACATGAGTGGAAACATGAATAGGAACATCAAGAAATTCACATACCATATCCAGACCCCTAGCAAGGTATGTAGACACTTAAGAAAAATAGAACCAGGATCAAATAACACTAAAACCAATCAAGAGAATACTGGAAACATACTTGTGACAACTGCACCAGAGGCTCCTACCTCTGGTGAAAGAATCTGAGAACCCTAATACTGTCTAGACCACCTAAGATTAGAACAATCCCTCCCGAAGTTCTAATCTCACCACACGCAAGTGCTGTGACTACTGCTAAGTATCTAGGGCTTCACGCCTGTGCACCCCTTACGCCTCTAAACAAACTCCTCCAGAAACTCCTAGGAAAACCAATCCCATGAGAAAGGAGGTGACCCAGCTGGCCTACCCTCAACAAAGGTCCTCCACTACTCTTTGGATGGCCCAAACAACTGAAAAGTAGTGAAATCCACTCAATTGGAGCTTACCAATCTCAACACATGCAACCTCTTATGGAAACTAACCAAAAACCTATAAACATCAACAGTAGGATCCTTGTTGAACTGCACGGGATCTATCCTCATGAACTTCTCAAACCTCATCCTCCCCTCTACTAACATAGTGGGCAAGGTCATCGAGTGTGGACCAATACTTGGTAATAACACATCAACACTGGGAGAATCTATAGCAATGACCAACTATGTATCTGGAGTCTGAAGCCTTAAAGTAGTATGCTGCCTAGGAGTCTGAGCCATCCTTTCTAGAAATTCCAATATCCTAACCAAGACATCCTGAATCACAAGGATAGCAATGAAGCAAGGTGGCATCTATGCTGAACTCAACCCCTTTGTCCCAACCAATCTATTATTAGAAGTAACCCCTGACCCCAAATATGCAACCTTATAATGGCTCCTAGCTGACTTCGGTGATCATGCTCTACCTCTGCCTCACCCTCTGCCGCGAGCTACGACCCCAGTGGCTGGCTTAGGCTCCTCTCCTCTAGATTTTGAATTTATCCTCACAATCTTGTGAGAGAAAATAATGAAAGATTTAGATACTAATTTGGATCACTAAGATACCAATTGGAATCAAGTAATAAAACAAAAGAAAGAAAGAATTGAGTTTACCTAGTGTCCTAAAGCCTCTCGAAGAGTAGTACAGGCATTTCCATACTGTTACACAATACTCTACTAGACATGTCCTTGTACAACGAGATCCACAAATCTAGCACTCTGATACAAACTTTATCACGATCTAAACTATTGTAATTGGCACCCACACTAACCCTCCAGTAGGCAAACCGTAACTTACCAACTAACCCAAGCAATTACAGATCCATTTAACAATATTTAAGGTAATTCAAGTTATAATACTGAGAGTTTAATATCAATTAAAACAAATGTGTAGAAGTATAACTATTACAATCCCCAAAATCTAAAAGTCATCGTACAAGAACTCTAACTAGCAATGTCTAAGAGTAGCAAAAATGACTAAAATAATGTCTAAAGGAAATAGACATCTATTGAATAATGATTTGTGGTAGTCTAAATAGGAGAGTAGCTCACCCTGAGATCTATCAATAGGCAACACTAAATGTGAGGTCATGTAGAACACTATGGATCACAGTCTTCACTCTAAGAAAAGTGTAGAAGTAGCATCAGTGCAAATGTTATGTACTAGTAGGCATCATAGGCCAACTCTGATTAGTAACGAGTATATATTAAATTGTCAATAAAAGAAATAGGACATGTACAATAACACGTAACCAAGTAACTCAAAAAATTAGGTAGTCAACGACAACCTGGTAAATAAACCAAATTCATACATACCAATGTCAACCAATACTGGACATATAAGTCACCAAAAATAGATATAAGAAGTCATCACAAAATTTTGCAAATATAATGCAATCACAACAAAATCATGGAGTTATATCCATACTAAATCACAGTTGTATAGCCTCTGTATCTCATCAGTGTCACTCTATACACACATGCTAGAGTGTCTTTAATCTTTCCCACACATATACGCACATGCTAGAGGGTCTTTAATCTTGCCCATGCACATCTGCCACTCATTTGTACACACATGCTAGAGGGTATTTAATCTTGCCCAACTAGTCACAACCTAGGGTCTATGTACCACTCATATAAGTGCTCATCTGTAAACTCCCATCAAACTCGGGACACTCATATAACTACTCGTCCATAAACTCCCATCGAACTCGAGTCACTTATCTCAGAATAATTATCTATATTTCTTAATTCCTCTAAACATATTTTTGTATGTTCTCCTTCAGTCATTTCACAAGATAATAAAGACAAGTACACATTGATAAACACAAGTTCACACCACAATCACAAGTCATATAAGACAAGCTTCAATAATTGAACATCTTGTTTATACAAGCATTGTCAAGCTAACAAGTATCATTCACAGTCTATGTCTAAAGACCAATCAAGCATGGTTTATCAACTCATAACACATACAAATGACTAATAAAAGTCTAACTCCAAGTAAACCATAATATACCTTAACCAAAGAAATTGAATGAGCAAGCTAATTCGCGTGAGCCTTTCCTTTCCCCAAAGCCTCGGAATGCTCAAAGTCTAAAGATAATCAAATCCAAGAGTAGTTAATCATCTACTCTTCAAAAAATAGCTTTGGGTATTTAAACCCATCTAATTCTACCCTTTTCAAGGTTTAAACTATTATCCAATGGTTAATTCATCATGATATAATTCCCCAATGATCACATCATCCTAATTCCTGGAGTTTCTACTCTATTAACCCCATTAAAGAAGTTTTTATGCTTAAGGTATTATTTTTATTAGACTCGAGGTCCCCAAAGCACCATAATTATAAATTATAACATTAAATTTGTCACGACCCTAAAATACGATGGAACCATGTGGGAACCTACTCTAACCTATCTATGTAGGAGAACCCTAAAATTGCCCAACCATTAACATGTGAAAGCCTTATTAAACAATTTCAGATGTAATGATATAGGAACATATGCATAAATATCAATATCCATAGATAGTTAATATACATGGACTACCATTACTAAAGATATAATAATTTCCCAATGATCTAGTCTAAGCCTGTATAAGAGCTACTAGAGAAAGGACATGATAAACATAAAGGACACAACTCCCGCCAAAAGGATAGAGAATGAAAGTTGCTGGTGGAGACTCTTAAATACATGCTCGAACTTCAGCCAACCTGTCACACATCTACACCAAAGGTGTAACAAGAGTAGCATCAGTACAACCACATGTACTGGTAGGTATCATTGGTCATGTAGGATTAGTTCTCATAAATCATATATATAGAAATCAAGGTTAAATAGATACTACCACTTTAACTTACAATAAGGTAATTCATATAATTGGTAATCTATGGGTATTTCTCAGCCATCCCCAGTCATCCACCTTTTGTACCAGCAAGGAGCATCCTCTAACCCCGACTAACTTCCTTCTGCTCATATTTAGCATTGCTCACACCACTATACTTAGTGGTAAGGCTTTACCCACTACCAAAGTTCACCCGGCAACTATCAACCTAACAGGTCATTCGATCTTAGTCCTTATAGGGTTCTCAACTACATCTAAATTCATTAAAGGTTAATATAGACATTCCCAATACATTGACGAAGGAACTGTCATGATCCAAACTGTCGTGAGTGGCACCCACCTATAACCTCTGGATGAGCGAACCAATAACTAAATCAATACATAGTGAGACTAACAGCTCAAAACCAGTTGCATTAATTTATACTAGCATTCATAGCCAAAATAATACTAATAACAAGATCCTGTGGAAAACTACCCCTAGAATCTGAAAGTTGTGTACCAAAACATCTACTAATGTCTAGAGAACGGGGATGCAACCCCAAAAATCAGGAATCTAAGTCTGAAACAATGGACTAGAAGTATGCCAAATGAAACCATGGTAGCCTGGAAGAAGTAGCTCACCCTTGGAATCTGGAAATGTCGGAACTACAACTGAGGTCACGTAGCAGCTGTCAAAATATGTCATGTACTCACAAAAGGAAAGCAAGTGCAGAAACAGTATACAACCACAGTGTACTGGTAGGATCATCGGCCAGCTCCAATAAACAACATATGAACAATAAACCAAAGTTGAGTAAAGCGGTACAAACATGTAATAACAATCCAGCAATATAACCCCAGACTCTTAGTCTTTCTTCTAACTTACCAACCACATGAAATAGGTTCAACAACCACCACAACAATAAACAATGAAAATAAGCATATACCTTTTTTAAGTAACCCGGACCAACCAAGGATCCCTAGAATAACACCTTAGTGTTTAACATGCAATTCCCGGTCTACATAAGGATCAACCCTACATTTAAGTACAACTACCCAGCCTCTCATGGACAAATATGCAACAATAAAAGTTTCAACAATCAATCCGGTCCACTCATGGAATCATCAACAAAATACAATCAACAAGTGTAATTAAACCCATACCAGGCATGGTACCCGAGCCAATCATTGTAGAATTTGTACCAGGCATGGTACTCGAGCCAACCAATTCAGTATCCTATACCAGGCGTGGTACCCAGAGTCAACCAAATGTCACACACAATCCAACAAGTTAATAATTAATGAACAAAATCACACTTGTAAACCAACAAGCAACCAAACCAAGTTCATTTCACATGATTGACACCTGGATACTTATACATTCATAAGTCCATTCCCTAAGCATGCAATGCACATACAATACTAAGCAACAGTTATATCAACACATATTGCATTTGGGGAAAAAATAACCATCACCTACCTTGACTAGCCTGAAAGCTCTAATGGACCTAAGCCTTTTTGTTCCCTGAAGATTCCATTTGCCCTTAGTCTAAAAATAATTACACATAGCTACAATTAATCCAAATGGCCTAATACCCGGATTATACTCAAATCCTAATCCCCAAGCTAACCTATGATCCTTCCACCTATCCCAGGACTTTCCCACCATTAATTCACCTACATCTATCATTTCTATGGATATATTAAGCAAATTATGGTGTTTTAATCATGAATGAGTAATAATAACCCCCACCCAAGAATTCTACACCCTAAAATCCCCTTTTTCATCAGATTCTACCTTTTTAGGTCAAATCAAACCTTCCCCCAAGCCTGTAACAATCAATTCTGCTATCCGAGAATCAAAGTATTAGAGTAGGGGAGTAAAATCCTTACCTTTTAGAAGAAATTTGGTGGAAAACTGATGTGGAATCGCCCAAATCGCCTCTACCCTTCCCCAAAATGTTCTTGAGAATTTTTGAATATTTTTGAGAAAGTTTCTGCATTTACAGTGACTTGTTCTACTATAGTGGTTCGTACACCGCTATAGCAGCACCGTCGTAGCGGAACCCACCCGTTATGGCAGTGCTGACCACCTTGACTTTTGCTATAAAGAGAATTTCTCTGCTATAGCGGTCATTGCTGTAGTAGTGCAGTATCAACCGCTATAGAGGTTGACACAAAACAAAATCTCGAGAATTCCCCCAAAATTGCCCATTTTACAACACACCTCAAATCTTGACATTCCCAACCAACTCTTTCACGTCAACTTTGATATCGAGAGTTCTACTGACCCGAATTCACTTCCAAAAAGTCCCCCAGACTCTTTAATGTCTTAGCTAATGGAAAAACTAGCTCGACTTAAGATAATCTACCCAATCCTTTCCTGGATTTCCCTAAATTGTACCTCACTCAGAATCTATCTGAGACTAGCCTAGCCTGAAATTTTCAACTCCCAAACTCAAAAGTTTTCCAACCTAAAACATCGCACGAATGGTTTATCCATAATGACAGGACAGGTCATTACAACAGACACCAATTTACCCATTATTCATCCCCAAATGATTAAACCCGAAAAAGATAATCTAAAAGAGATAAAAGGGTAGTACCTTAATCCTAAAACAAGTGAGGGTACTTGTCCCGCATGTCCTTCCTGGTTTCCTAAGTGGATTCTTCAATTGGAAGATGCTTCCATTGAACCTTCACCGATCTGATTTCCTTTGTTCTCAATTTTTGGACATCCTGATCAAGAATCGCAATTGGCTCCTCTTCGTACTGAAGATCCTTGTCTAGCAAGATCGAATCCCACTTAATAATGTACTCCCCATCCCTATGGTATCGCTTCAACATTGATATATGGAAGACTGGATGGACCCCAGACAAACTAGGCGGCAGTGCTAACCTATAAATCACTAGCCCTACAATCTTGAGAACCTTGAATGGACCAATATACCAAGGGCTAAGCTTGCCCTTCTTGCCAAATTGCATTACCCCCTTCATTGGTGACACCTTCAATAACACTTGCTCACCAAACTAAAATTCCATGTCCCTTACCTTACGATCTGCATACTCATTTTGCCTGCTTTGGGCTACTAGCAACTTGGTTTGAATTCCCCTTACTTTTTCCTGAGCTTCTCTCACCAAGTCCACGCCCAAAGGTTTCATATCGCCTACCTCAAACTACCATATGGGTGATCTACATCCCCTCCCATAAAGTTTCTCAAATAGTGCCATGTTAATACTGAAGTGATAGTTGTTATTGTATGAGAACTCACACAACGGTAGAAACAGGTCCCAATGGCCCCCAAAGTCGATTACACATGCTCTCAGCATGTCCTCCAATACCTAAATCCTCCTTTCCTACTAATTGTTTGTCTAAGGATGGAAATCTATGTTGAAAGTGAGTTGGGTGCCCAACTCTTCATTTAACTTTCCCCAGAACTTAGAAGTAAACTGAGTACCTATGTCTAAAATGATAGAGAGTGGCACCCCATGCAATCTCACAATCTCCATAACATAAATCTTGGCCAACTGTTGTGAGTTATAATCCACCTTGACCGAAATGAAATGAGCCGACTTAGTCAGCCTATCCACGATGACCCAAATGGAGTCATACTTTTCCAAGGTCTTAGGAAGACCCACCATGAAGTCCATGGCTATCCTTTTCCATTTCCACTCGGGAATGGGCATCCTCTGAAGTAATCCTGTAGGCCTTTGATGCTCATATTTAACTTGCTGACAATTCTGACACTTAGACACATGGTCATCTATGTCTCTCTTCATTCCAGGCCACCAATAAAGTCACTTCAAGTCCCGATACATTTTGGTGATGCCCAGATGAATAGAATACCCCCAAACCATGAGCCTCTGCCAACATATTCTGAATCAAGTCATCAACCCGAGGAACACAAATCCTCCCTCTAAAACTCATCACACCACCAGCGTCCAATGTGGCATCCCGGGCCTCCCCGGACACCACCTTGTTTCAAAGCTTGTTTAACTGCACATCTTGAAATTGTTTGGTTTTGAATTCCTCCAGAAATATTGGTTTGACCTCAATACTGGCCAACAGCCCACCCTATCCTGAAATGCCCAACTACATGAACTTGGATTATAGAGCCTGAAGCCTGAATATCCCTAGCCAAAGGTCGTTTGTATACCCCTAAATAAGCCAAACTGCCCATGTTAACTATTTTCTGGCTCAATGCATCTGCCACCACATTATCCTTTCCCAGATGATACTGGATGGTCACATCATAATCCTTCAACAGTTCCATCCACCTCCTCTGTCTCAGATTCAAATCTTTCTATGTAAACACATGTTGCAGGCTGCGATGGTCTGTGAACACTTTACACTTGACACCATAAAGGTAGTCTCTCCATATATTTAGCGTAAAGACTACCACTGCCAACTCCAAATCATGGGTTGGGTAGTTCTTCTCATGAGGCTTCAATTGCCTTGAAGCATAGGCTATAACATTCATGTCCTGCATTAGCACAGCACCCAAACCTGAATATGAAGCAACATAAAATACAATGAAATCTTTACCTTCAACTGGCAATGATAAGATGGGAGCTATAGTCAGAAGTATCTTGAGCTTTTGGAATATCTCCTCACACTTGTCAGACCAAGAAAAAGGTACCTCCTTCTGAGTCAACCTTGTCAAGTGAGTAACAATGGAAGCAAAATTCTTGATAAACCTGCGATAATAACCTGCAAGCCCCATAAAACTTGTAACCTCAGTCACAGAGCTAGGCAGACCCAACTCTTAACTGCCTCAATATTTTGGGGATCTACCATCACCCCCTTTTCTAAAACCGCATGTCCTAAGAAGGCAACCGAAGACAACCAAAATTCACACTTTGAAAACTTGGCATACAATTCCTAGTGCTTCAATATCCCTAGAACTGTGAAGATGCTCTACATGCTCCTCCTTACTCTTAGAGTAAATCAGAATGTCATCTATAAGTACAATGATGAGCGAATTCAGAAATGATTTAAATACCCCATTCATCAAACTCATGAAGGCCGCCGGCACATTGGTCAACCCAAACAACATCACCAAGAACTCATAGTGTCGATATCGAGTCTGGAATGTCATCTTAACTATATCCTCCAGCCTAATTTTCAGTTGATGATACCCTGACCTCAAGTCAATTTTTAAAAACACTAAATCACCCTGCAACTGATCAAAAAGGTCATCTATGCGAGGTAAGGGATACTTATTTTGGATAGTGACCTTATTCAGTTGCTTGTAGTCTATACACATCCTCATACTACTATCCTTTTTCTTCACAAACAAAACTGGAGCACCCCAAGGTAAAGCACTTGGCTGAATAAAGCCCTTATCTAAAAGTTCCTAAAGCTGATTCTTAAGTTCCCTTAACTCTGTCGGAGCCATACGATAAGGAGGAATATAGATCGAGCGAGTGCCCGGATCCAAATCTATACAGAATTCAATGTCTCTATCCAGAGGCATGCTAGGCATATCCACCAAAAACACCTTCTGAAACTCAAAAACCACCGAAACTGACTCAATCAAAGGGGACTCCACACTAACATCCCAAAAATGAGTCAAGAAGGCAAAACAACCTTTCCCTACTAACTTCTTATCCAGAACAAAGTATATAATCTTTGCCGGCTTAGGCCTTTACACACCTTCCCACTCTAGCCTATCCTTACCCGTAATCTCTAGAGTCACTGTCTTAGCATTACAATTCAACACAACATGATATGGAGACAACCAAGTCATACCCAAAATGACATCAAAATCCAGCATGTCCAGAATAAACAAATCTACCCAAGTTTTAAAACCAGCATAAACCATAGGACAAGTACGATATACATGGGTTACTACCACAGACTCCCCAACCAGGGTAGAAACATGAATAGGGAAATCCAGGACATCACAAACCAAATCTAGACCCAAAGCAAATTTTATAGACACATACGAATAAGTAGAACCTAGGTCAAATAATACAGAAGCCATCTGGTCACAGAGTAGAATTGTACTTGTTATCACAACATCTGATGCTTCAACCTCAGACTTCCCCGAAAATGCATAATAATGGGGCCTGTTATCAATCTGAGGAACCTCCTTGGTTGGTTGCACTACTCATCTGCCCGCACCACCATTCCCTTTGTTTCCCTGGCCTCCCTAAAAATTACCTCGCCTACCCTGTGGATGACCTCTGCCATTGCCACCTCCACCTGCCGAAACCACAGCCCTAGTCTGTTGCTGAGTTTGATTTCCTGCCTACCTATGAGGGCACTCCCTCTTGAAGTGACTCGGATATCCATAATGAAAATATCCACGGTCAAGAGTAGGCCTTCTAGTAGAAGAATAAGAAGCCTCTTGTCTCCTAGGAGCTGAACACTGTTGACTGGCTCCTGAGCGACAACCTGCAAAAGCTGGCAGGCCTGACTGAATAGGACGAGCAGAATGCACTTTCTAGTTGTGACCCTGGAGTAAGAACCACTAAAATTACCTTTATTTCAGGACTTCTTGGCTAACACCTTAGACTGCCCAACCTGTTTGACCCCCTCCAGTTTCTTCACTTAGTCAGTCGCCTTATTAAAACTCTTCCCTGCCGAGGTCATATGCATCGACAAAACCTGCAACTCAATATTTAGACCATTCACATACAGATGAATCTTGTCCTCCTCAGTACCCAGAAGCTGAGTAGAATAATGTGACAAGGCATGAAATTTAGCCTCATAGGCTAAAACAGACATGTTACCCTGCTCAAGGGCCAGAAACTCATCCTTCTTGCGATCCCTAAAAGTGCGAGGCACATATTTCTCCAAGAACAAAGCATGAAATTGTGCCCAAGTTATCGGAGGCAAAGCTGATGACCGACATTCTACATGAGATCTCCACTACTGCTTGGCATCACCCTGAAGTTAAAAAGTGACAAACTCTACCCCATGTTACTGCACAATGCCCAACTTATGCAGCCTCTTATAGCAATCTAGAATAAACTCAAATGCATCCTACTTCTCTGTACCCTAAAACGTCGAAGGTTTCAGTTTTAAAAATTTGGTCAGCATCTCATTCTCGGTCCTGGTCATAACAGAGCCTAGCATCAGACAGAAGAAATCATTAGTACCCAATGTCGCATCCATCCTAGGAGTTGTTGCAACCGCTGGTTGAGTGCTCGGAACCTGATCCATTATACCAGTAAGGGTGGTTCCAGTACATGCCAGCCCACTCAGAAAAACCCACACCTGCTAAAATACCTCGGGTGATATAAGGGGAAGTCCCGCACCTTCAGTCGGTGCCGTCTCCTCCTGTTTTGTGCCCTCCTCAAGTACAACCTCAACCTCCTCCTCAACAGGATCCTAGGGTGGGAGAGGGATCGCCGCCCTTGGCCGTACTGCTGCTTGAGCTCCACCCCTGGTGGGTGTTGCTCTTCCTCAGCCTCTATCTCTGCCCCTGCCCCTTCCTCGCCCTCTGACTGCTGGTTCTGCCACCGGAGCCACCTCTCTTGCTCCATTACACCTTGTATCAACCATCTGTGAATAAAAGAGTGAAGAGAGTTAGATACCAATTGGTATCATCAGATACCAATTGGAATCAAGTTAAAACATGAAGGAAGAAAGAAGAGAGAGTTTTCTAAAGTCCTATAGCCTCTCGAAGAAAAATATAGACGTCTCTGTATTATTCTGCAAGACTCTACTAGACCTATTTTGGTACGACGAGATCAATGAACCTAGGGATCTGATACAATCTTTGTCACGACCCAAACCGTTGTGAGTGGCACCCACCCATACCCCCTCGATGAGTGAACCAATAACTAAATCAACACTTAGTGAGACTAACAACTCAAAATTAGTTGCATTATTTTACACTAGCATTCATAGCCAAAACAATACTAATAACAAGATCCTACGGAAAACTACCCCTAGAATCTGAAAGTCGTGTACCAAAATATTTACTAATGTCTATAGAACGGGAATGCAGCCCCAAAAATTAGGAATCTAAGTCTGAAACAATGGCCTAGAAGTGTGCTAGATGAAACCATGGTATCCCAGAAGAAGTAGCTCACCCTTGGAATATGGAAACGTCATAACTATAACTGAGGTCGCGTAGCAGCAGCCGGAATATGTCTTGTACTCACAAAAGGAAAGAAAGTACAGAATCAGTACGCAACCATAATGTACTGGTAGGATCATCATCCAGCTCCAATAAACAACATCTGAACAATAAACCAAAGTTAAGTAAAGTGGTATAAACATGTAATAACAAGACAACAATATAACCCCAGATGGTCTTTCTTCTAACTTACCAACCACATGAAACAGGTTCAACAACCACCACAACAATAAACAATGACAATAAGAATATACCCTTTTAAGTAACCCAAACCAACCAATGATCCCTAGAACAACACCTAAGTGTTTAACTATCATGGCCTGATTTCTCGGTCATGATGGCACCTATAACCCTCCATTAGGCGAACCAATTTACATAGACTGGAATGGTTAGTAATAGGCTATTATCTAGCAAGCAAGTGAAAGAACAGTATAAATAGTGGAAGCAAGGGTGATAAGTAAAGAAAGTGAACATCAAGAAAATATATAACATAAATACGAAAGCTAAACCAACCCAAAAGACTTGGCATCATAGTATATAGCTGGAACTACATTAACGGAGTACAAAAGATCCAAAACAGTATATAAAGATGTCTCCGAATAGTAATAGAGTACATGATACAAAATATAAACTAAAAGCTAAGCTCTGGTCGCCAAGAGCTCAACCTCAGTCTGGAATGGTCCAAAACTCCTCGCACGAGTCTCTGCGAGCTAACGGCGATGGCCTATACTAGGATCTACACCAGAAGATACAGAAGTGTAGTATGAGCACTAATTACTAAGCAATGGGTACCCAGTAGGTATCATAGGCCGACTGGGCAGATATAAGATAAAAGAGCAGTAATACGCAGAGTGGAAGAAAATAGTCACAGAAAGCAACGAATAAGTCCACGAAAGCTAGAATGGAAGGAATACAAGTAGAAAACAACATACATGGCTAGCTACTAGAATACATACATCACAGGCATAGGTGAAAGAAAGAAGTAACGCACCTGGGATCCTCGCAATAACAATATATATAGAAGTTCTTAGAAAATGGGCAGTATATTGGTAACCTCAAGTAATAGAGAAGGAGGAAAACAAAATAACGATAGCATGGTCGAACACAGGAATAATAACCAAGCCCAGCTACATAATACTAGCCTCAAAATCCAATTACAATAAAAAGTCAACATAAGGAATCATAAACTCGATTAAGCAATAATAAGTCTACCTACAGTCCCAATGGCACCCATACACCCAAGGAACACAACAAGTGAAGACAAACCCTCTGGCATCCCATACTACTGGAGCGTACACTCAGCAAATAGCAAACAAGGATGGAACCTCACAAAAATGGATGATATGATATGATATGCTGAACTAAGAGTGATAGCAGTGTCGTATGTTACCCCCTCTGGTATACCAAAGGTCCAATGGAGGTAGGATCCATGGAAGGGATTCCCTCGAGTACCTCTACTCCACCATACACACACCCTCTTTGGTCACCCTCAACCCATAGCACTTGGTCTGGAATGACAGAGTCTATAGAGGTCTACTTGTAGGCCACATACTAAATCTCAAACCTCGATATAACAGTACAGAGTATCACTGGATCCAAACTAGTATCCAAATCTCGATAATGCATACATTGATCCTATCCAAGTCTAAATCAGTGAAATAAGTCTTAAAATTCCTTTTATGGGTGCCCGGGCATATCTGGGTCTAAAACTGTAGTAAATCAAGTCTGATGCTTGACTTTACTGAGTATAATATCATTTCTCATCAATAATAAACAAGTTTAGCACCTCGGCTCAACCAGTTCTAGTATAAGTAGGGAAAACTGTGATAAATTTCTCTTTAACTTTTCTTACCCCAAGAAAATCCATTCAAACCATACCAAACCATCTTAAAACCATTTTTATTGAAAATGGGCCCCCGAGGCCATGCAAGGTTTAGAAATCCATAAAATTTGGGCCTAAAGCCAAAATCATAGTAAAAACATGTAGAAATCCCTTTATATGTATGATAATGGCATGCTCAATCACAATCAGTAGCCAAACAGCTCACAATCAACCTAGTGGCCCTGCACAGGCTCCAATCATTCTACAGCATAGATAGCCAGCTCTATAACAATAATAATGATGTCTGAGACTCACAGACATTCCCGTATAACCCACCATCTATGTTCTAGAGTCAATACAAGGCCACATAGGACCACAAGGATGATAATATGTCACGCCCCGAGGTTACCCCCTAGATGTAACACGAGACTTGGGATCACAAGTGCCCCAAGCTAACCCTTGGTCATAGCATTCTCAAGCATAACAAAAGATAAGCAGAAGCATAATAGATAAATCTGGAATCACATAAATGGAAAATCAAGTCAAATGGGAAAACAAAATCCAGAAAGAGACTCAAAAGCTATCTATGTCTGAAAAGCCTCTACTCATGACATAAAGAGTTGCTAGGACAAGGCCCTAGCTAACTCGAAGTGCAAAAAATACAATAGCTAACACTGACTAAGAACATAACTAGTCCTCGATCTAAGAGGACTCACCAACAGCTGACAAAAGGTGTCCTGGAAGCTCTAGCCACGGGTCTGAGGAGGAACACCTGAATCTGCATCATCAAAGGATGCAGCGCAAGGTATGCGTCGGTACTATAGGATGTACCGAGTATGAGAGTGATGCATGAACATGATAAAAACCGTTAAAACATACTTAACATGACTTGTTACAAAAAGAAAGGACATGAATAAGTATTGAGATAAGAGACATAATACATGAAGGAAAACTTAAGTTCAAAGTATAGAATCATATAACTTTATAGTTTGAAAATAATCATGTGGGAGTTTCTCTTAACCGACATAAACCATGCTGAGCTACATGGAGTCCAGTGTCATGTACCCCCACTGAAAAGAGCTATCCTAACCGGACAAAATTAGAACCATGTCGTACCAGAATCTTGTCATAATAAGCCACAGAGGGCAACCTACGGTGGCAACGTAGTTTTAGATTTGGGTTATTTGAACCCTCATCTCTCGGTGCTAAATACTACTCCCAGAACATATAACATGAGCTCATATACATGTGACATATCTGATGCCAAACTTGTTCATAACATGTTCACACCCCGAATCGTCATACTACTCATGAATTATAGTTTAGAAATCGATTCATGAGCATTGATGGAACATCGAGTGTCTTACATTGCATAATAATTCATAACTTGAAAACTTGCATGGCCTTAGTTCAATTTCATAATAACATATACTTTCATAAAACATAAGAACTAGGCATGCACTTGCTTGAAATTCATGAAATCATGCCATCATTTTCCCCAATTTCTTAAATCACTTCATGCATGTAGAATTCACCATAATCAATCTTCAATTCATGAAATAGGAGTTCATATGTAAAAAACCATGCAAAATCATGTAATTTAATAGAATTTCATAATAAAATCATGAGAAGGCAATTTATAGAAAAACCCATAAGAATTGGGTAAAAACCCTAATTTGAAAGTTTATGAAATCACAATTTGAAATTTGGGGTTTTGGGCACAAGGGTGAGAGGAACCCGTTGTTGAATACCCACATACGTTGATTGGAGTTAACCCACTTGAAATTGAAAAGATTAGGAGACTTGGACTTGGAGCTTGAGACCTTGAGCTTGAGAGAGTTCATTTCCTTTTTGGGAGATGAATGAAGTAATGAGAACGGACTTAGGCTAATGAGGGTGAAAACCCTACTATAAATAGTCAAAACAATATCATTTAGGAGTTAAAAGGGTGGGTAATAACTAAAATACCCCTGGGATTTAATTAAGAAAAAGCTGGAAAATGGGTCAACTTCAGGAATCACGGGTCAGTTCTATGGGTCATTATTTGAACCACGAACCGTGGTTCTAACTCTTGGTTCTTGGCCAACTAATCAAGTTGTGGAAGGTAATCTACGGGTCAACAGGATGGACCCGTAGAATGGATGACGAGTCATCAATTGGACTCCTCATTGCTGGGGACCTAGCTGGTCTCTGGATCAACCTACGACTCAGAAGAATGGTCCGACATTTAAATAATGAGTCGTAGAACTGAGTCACCATTTTCAGAGGGACTTGTCATGCCTCTGATCTGGTCCCATGAGTCGACAGGATGGACCTGTGGTTTGAACCACGGTCCATAAAACCAACTTGTGGTTCCAGACCAGTGACTGAATCAATAGAAGGGAACCACGGTTCCATTCCATGGCCCGTGGTTTGAACCACGGTTCCATTCCATGGCCCGTGGTTTGAACCACGATCCATGGTTTGGACCCGTCATTCCTGAAAACATGAAATTTTCCTGAGTTTCATACTTAGATAGCTGGTTTGATTTTTGAGGTGTTATAATATCTCCCCCTTGGGATCATTCATCCTGAAATAAAGACTAAGGGAAAACTGAAGAGAGAAACAGCCCAACCAACAATAAAACATGGAATTCAAGTAATAAACATGAAAACTGCACTTTTCAACTTAAAACATGGTTAAATCAACTTCTAAAACATGAATGCATGCTCGGATTATGAGAGTATTTGATGGAATAGGATTGAAGGAATATACTAAGGATGAAACTAGTACCTCAAGCTGGAAAAGAATTGGAAGGAGAGAGATGGGGATATTTGGCCTTCATGGCCTCTTCCTCTTCCCAAGTAGCTCCTTAACAAGCTGATTTCTCCAAAGAACTTTTACCGAAGCAACTTCTTTGTTCCTCAATCTCCGAATCTGACGATCAAGGATTTCTATGGGGGCCTCCTCATAGGTAAGATTATCCTTCACACCTACATCCTCCAAAGGAACAATCAAGATTGGATCACCAACACACTTCTTCAATAAGGAAACATAGAAAACTGGATGAACCGCTTCCAAATACGATGGCAAATCCAACTCATAAGAAACCTTACCAACCTTTCTTAGAATCCGATAAGGACCTACAAAATGGGGACTAAGCTTTCCTTTCTTGCCGAATCTCATCACACCCTTCATGGGTGACACCTTTAGAATAACCCAATCATCAACTTCAAATTCTAATTCCCCCATCCTCACATTCGCGTATGATTTATGTCGACTCTGAGCGGTCTTCAACCTCTCCCTAATAAGATAAACCATATCCATGGTCTCATGCACCGAATCTGGGCCAATCAAAGTTGCCTCACCTACCTCAAACCAACCAATAGGAGATCTACATCTCTGACCATAAAGTGCCTCATACGGAGCCATCTGGATGCTAGAGTGAAAGCTATTGTTGTAGGCAAACTCGATAAGAGGTAAGTGATCATCCCAATTACCTTTGAAATCAATCACACAAGCTCTCAACATATCCTCCAAAGTCTGAATAGTATGCTCTGCCTAGCCATCTGTCTGAGGGTGAAAAGTTATGCTAAGCTTCACCTGAGTACCAAGACCTCTCTGAAACAATCTCCAAAACTGAGAAGTAAACGGAGTACCCCTATTTGAAATGATAGACAAAGGAATACCATGCAATCGAACTATCTCCCAGATGTAGAGTCTGGCATAGTCGTCTGCTGAATCCGTAGTCTTAATAGTCAAGAAATGGGATGATTTAGTCATCCGATCGATAATCACCCAAATCGAATCATGTTGCCTTCGAGTATGAGGCAAACCTGTAATGAAGTCCATATTGATCGCTTCTCATTTCCAAGTGGGAAGGTCAATATCCTGAATCATGACACCTGGTTATTGGTGCTCTATCTTCACTTGCTGACAGTTGAGATACTTAGCCATAAAACCGGCTATATCACTGTTCATATCATTCCACCAATAGACTTCTCATAGATCACGGTACATCTTGGTGGCACCGGGGTGGATGGAATATCCAGAACTATGAGCCTCAGTAAAAATTTGCTGGCGCAACCCATTTATATCTGACACACATAGTCGACCCTGATAATGAATTACACCATCTCCCCTTTGGGAGAACACCTCAACCCTTTGTTGATGGACTGCACCCTTAAGTTGAAGTAAAATGAAATCACTATCTTGCTTTGCCTTCACTTCTGCTACCAAGGATGATTCGGAACCATTCTAAAGAATAACACCACCTTCTGTCGAGTCTATAAGGAGAACTCCCATTCGAGCTAGCCTATGGACCTCCTTATCCAGTTCCTTATTTCCTTCTTCGACTGAAGATACACTACCCATCGACAATCTTAAGTGCATCCGCCACAACATTGGCCTTACCCGGATGGTAATGCACACTTATCTCATAATCCTTAAGAATCTTAAGCCATCTCCTTTGTCGCAAATTCAATTCCTTCTGAGTGAACACGTACTAAAGACTCTTACGATCGGTGAATACATCCACATGCACCCCATACAAGTAATGTCTCCAAATCTTCAAAGCAAAGACCACGGCTGCTAACTCAAGATCATGAGTAGGGCAGTTCTTCTAATGAGCCTTAAGTTGTCTCAAAGCATAAGCAATCACCTTACCACGCTGCATCAAAACACAACCCAAACCAATCCTAGAATCATCACAATTCACAACAAAATTATCTAGGCCCTCAGGTAGAGCTAACACTGGAGTTGTGGTCAATCTAGTCTTTAATTCCTGAAAGTTCTTCTCACACAAGTCGGACCACTAAAATTTTACCTTCTTCTGAGTCAATTGGGTCAAAGGGGAAGCAATGAAAGAAAATCCTTCCACAAACCTCTTGTAGTAGCCAGCCTAACCCAAAAAACTTCTAATATCAGGTGGGGAAGTGGGTATAGGCCAGTTCTTTACTGCCTCTATCTTTTGAGAATCAACCCAGATACCATCTTTAGTCACAATATGACCCAGAAAAGCAATAAACTGCATCCAAAACTCACACTTGCTAAACTTAGCAAATAACTGTCGGTCCTTGAGAGTTCGCAACACAACTCTCAAATGGTCCGTATGCTCCTTCTCACTCCGAGAGTAGATAAGTATATCTTCAATGAAAACAATCACACACATATCCAAGTACTGTTTGAACACACGGTTCACCAAATCCATAAAGGCTACAGGAGCATTCGTTAGACCAAAAGATATTACAACAAATTCATAATGACCATATCAAGTTCTGAAGGTTGTCTTCATAATATCACACTCTCTAACAGGAAGTTAATGATAACCGGATCTAAGGTCAATTTTTGAGAAGAAACTAGCACCCTGAAGCTGATCAAACAAGTCATCAATCCTAGGAATGGGATATTTATTCTTGATTGTGACCTTGTTCAACTGACGGTAGTCAATACACATTCTAAGAGAACCATCTTTCTTTCGAACAAATAAAACTGGGGCACCCCATGGAGAAATGCTAGGCCTGATGAAACCTTTATCAAGAAGATCCTTCAACTGATCCTTTAACTCCTTAAGCTCTGCGGGAGCCATTCTATAGAGAGGAATAGAGATAGGATTCGTATCTGAGAGAAGATCTATCCCAAAGTCAATCTCCCACTCGGGAGGGACTCCGAGAAAATCCTCGGGAAATACTTCTGGAAACTCATTCACAATAGGAACAGACTGAAGGGATGGGGTTTCAGACTTCGTGTCCATAACCCGCACTATGTGATAAATGTACCCCTTTGAAATCATCTTCCTAGCCTTAAGATAAGATATGAAATGACCTTTCAAGGAAGGGGGACTATCTTGCCATTCTAAAACGGGTTCATTTGGAAACTTATAACTGACAACCCGAGTACGACAATCAACAAAAGCATAACAAGCATGTAGCCAATCTATACCAAGAATAACATCAAAATCTGTCATCTTTAATTCTATTAAATCCGTTGAAGTGACTCTATGAAGGACTGATATAGGGAAATTTTGGTAGATTCTTTTGGCTAAGACTGACTCACTAATAGGAGTAGAAACACAAAAGGGTTCTAAAAACAATTCAGGACAAATTTCAAATTTGCATGCTACATAAGGAGTCATAAAGGATAAAGAGGCACCGGGGTCTAACAAAGTATACACATAGAAAGAGAAGACTTTCAACATACCAGTAACAACATCTGGGGAACCATCTTGGTCCTGACGAGAGGACATAGCGTAAAGATGATTCTGGCGCTGACCACCAAAACTAAAAGTTGTGCCCTGCTGGGATGGTCGACCTCCTGGGGCTGTGGAGCAGACTGAGCTACCACCACCCTGCCCCTTTTTAGCTGAAGGGCAATCTCTAACCATGTTCCTAGCTTGTCCACACCCAAAGCATGATCTCGTGCCCGCGTGACACTCTCCCGGGTGATTCTTTACACTTGTTGCAAATGGGATGGGATGGTCCTCTAGTAACACTCCCCTGAGACTATGAATGAGAACCATATCCTCTACAACTCTGATTATGATAAGGCCTCGGGGCTTGGGTAGGAGCACTAGCAGAAGAATGAACGGGTCCTGATGACTTCTTCTGAAATGAGGAGCGGTGCCCACCACCGGACCTCTAATGGCCAAAACCTGAACTCTCGGATCTAACTCTCTTGTTCTCCCTAGCCATCTCCCTAAGCTTGTCCCCCTCGATCTTGTGAGCATGAGTCATGAATATGGAAATGTTCATATTACTCAACAGCATAGCAGACCTGCACTCCTTCTTTACCATGTCTGAAACCCCATAGATAAACTTACTCATTTGGTCATGCGGGTTCGCTACCATAGAAGGGGAATACCTCAAAAACTGAGTGAACTTCAAACTATACTCTTGGACTGATATCGACCCCTATCTTAAGTTTACAAACTCCTCAGTCTTTGCTTACCTTAACTCTCGAGGAAAGAACCGGTCAAGTAAGGCTCTCTCGAACACTCCCAAGTTATAGGGACCACGTCCCTAGCTCTAGCCTCCTTCCATTGGGTAAACCAGATATGAGCTACATCCTTGAGTTGGTAGGATGCGAGCTCCACACAATCAGCACTGACCACTTGCATAACATCAAATATATTCTTCACTTCATCAATAAAGTTAAGTGGGTCCTCACTCACTTTCAAACCCCAAAATTTGGGTGGATTTATTCGGACAAAATCACGAACTCGGGCCGCTACCCCACCTTGAGGGTGGACTGGGATAGGATCCGGCTGGTTGGCCTGGGCGGCCAAGGTCTGGGCAAGCAAATAGATGGCGTTCCTGAATTCCTCATTCGTGACCTCAAGGGTCGAAACTGGAGTAGCGGCATTCCGAGCGGCTCGGTGAGGCATAGCACATCGAGGCATGATCTAAAATGTATAAGGTAAGGATTAAAGGAACATTAGAGTTAAGCTCTATCACACGACATGATCATGAAAGAAGTGAAGTTTTCTAAGACACCCCATAGCTTTCCTTTTATATGTTTGGCGCACTTCACACACATGAAAGAGACTCTACTCGATGCGGCTATCAGACATCCTAGGACTCTTGAACCTGAGGCTCTGATACCAAGTTTGTCATGCCTTGAGGTTACCCCCTCGACGTAACATGGGACTTGGGACCACAAGTTCTCCAAGCTAACCCTTTGTCATAGCATTCTCAAGCATAACAAAAGATAAGCGGAAGCATAATAGATAAATCCGAAATCACATAAATGGATAATCAAGACAAATGGGAATACAAAATCCAGAAAGAGACTCAAAAGTTGTCTATGTCTAAAAAACCTCTACTCATGACATAAAGAGTTGCTAGGACAATACCCTAGCTAACTTAAAGTGCAAAAAATACAATAGCTAACACTGACTAAGAACATAACTAGTCCTCGATCTAAGAGTACTCACCAACAGCTGATAGAAGGTGGCCTGGAAGCTCTAGCCATGGGTCTGAGGAGGAACACCTGAATCTGCATCATCAAAGGATGCAGCGCAAGATATGCGTCAGTACTATAGGATGTACCGAGTATGATAGCAATACATGAACATGATAAAACCTGTTAAAACATACTTAAAATAACTTGTTACATAAAGAAAGGACATGAATAAGTATTAAGATAAGATACATAAGACATTAAGGAAAACTTAAGTTCAAAGTATAGAATCATATAACTTCATAGTTTGAAAATGATCATGTGGGAGTTTCTCTTAACCGACATAAACTATGTTGAGCTACATGGAGTCCACTGTCATGTACCCCCACTGAAAAGAGTTGTCCTAACCGGCCAAAGTTAGAACCATGTCGTACCAGGAGCCTGTCATAATAAGCCACAGAGGAAAACCTACGGTGGCAACGTAGTTTTGGATTTGGGTAATCTGAACCCTCATCTCTCGGTGCTAAATACTACTCCCAGAATATATAACATGAGCTCATATACATGTGACATATCTGATGCCAAACTTGTTCATAACATGTTCATACCCCAGATCGTCATACTACTCATGAATTATAGTTTAGAAATCGATTCATGAGCATTGATGGAATATCGGGTGTCTTGCATTGCATAATAATTCATAACTTGAAAACTTGCATGGCCTTAGTTCAATTTTATAATAACATATACTTTCATAAAACATAAGAACTAGGCATGCACTTGCTTGAAATTCATGAAATCATGCCATCATTTTCCCCAATTCTTAAATCACTTCATGCATGTAGGATTCACCATAATCAACCTTCAATTCATGAAATAGGAGTTCATATGTAAAAATTCATGCAAAATCATGCAATTTAATAGCATTTCATAATGAAATCATGAGAAGGCAATGTATAGCAAAACCCATAAGAATTGGGTAAAAAACCCTAATTTGAAAGTTCATGAAATCACAATTTGAAATTTAGGGTTTTGGGCACAAGGGTGAGAGGAACCTGTTATGAAATACCCACATACCTTGATTGGAGTTAATGCACTTGAAATCGAAAAGATTAGGAGACTTGGACTTAGAGCTTGAGACCTTGAGCTTGAGAGAGTTCTTTTCCTTTTTGGGAGATGAATGAGGTAATGAAAAGGGACTTAGGCTAATGAGGGTGAATACCCAACTAGAAATAGCCAAAATGACATCATTTAGGAGTTAAAAGGGTGAGTAATGATGAAAATACCCCTGGGATTTAATTAAGAAAAAGCTAGAAAATGGGTCGGCTTCAAGAATCATGGGTCAGTTCTACGGGTCGTCGTTTGAATCACGACCCGTGGTTCCAACTCGTGGTTCTTGGATAACTAATCAGGATGCGGAAGGTAATTTATGGGTCAATAGGATGGACCCATATAATGGATGACGGGTCGTCAATTGGACTCGTTGTTGATGGGGACCTAGCTGGTCTCTGGATCAACCCACGACTCAGAAGGATGGTCCTTCATTTAAAGATGGGTCATAGAACTGAGTCGTTGTTTTTAGAGGGACTTGTCATGCCTTTATCTGGTCCCACGAGTCGATAGGATGGACCTATGGTTTAAACCACTGTCCATAGAACCAACTCGTGGTTCCAAACCAGGGACTAAATCAACAAAAGGGAATCACGGTTCCATTCCATGACCCATGGTTTGAACCACAGTCTGTGGTTTGGACCCATCATTCCTAGAAACATGAAATTTTCCTAAGTTTCAGACTTAGATAGGTGGTTCGATTTCTGAGGTGTTACATAATATCATCTACAACAATTACTATAAACATCGGAGGAAGAAAAATGAGTTGGACATAAAGAAACGGTAAAGGTATGTGGTACCAAGCTAATAAACCCAACCCAAGGATTCCCATTAGTACAATGTTATCCTATATATGTGAAGTCTAGGGAAGTTAAATCGTAACCTACACGTTGTCTGATGACAAGCTGCAGGAATGATGATATCCGAGCCTGAACCGCTCTGAGAAGCTCCGAGTGACAATCAAACTATCATAATCATAAATAACACATCAAAACAAGGCAAACGATACCCATAATGCTATAGTAATAGTCGGGCTAAAATTTGGGTCACTGACGAGCCCGTGGGCCTTACAACCCGAAGCCAAAAATGAAGCGTACAAAATGATCACAATGATCAGAGGAGTACATGCCCAGAATATTGAAGAATTTGGGCATGAAAATCGAGCTAAAATAGCCCACCCAATTAACGAAATCAAAGAGGGAAATTAAGAAATGGAAACCGGAGATTGAGCAAGAACAACTTACACAACGAGAGAAAATACGCCAAGGAAGTGAATTTAACGAACCCCCGAACATGCAATCACAAAAGGATAGCTTCTACAAAGAATTTCCAAGCTTTGAGAATCAACATAAGTGGAGGTTTGGGCAACAATGGAGGAAGCAACTTGGGGAAGAAGACTTACCAAGTTAAAAGGGAGCAAGATTTTTCCACAATAAAATGGATTCCCCAAGCTTGGAACAAAATAGAACACTTTGGTAGAGAGGATTTTCAATTTAGAGTTGGAAAAATGCAAGAACAATGCTGGAAAAATCGAAGGCCAAGGTTTATATAGTTGTTGGTCACTGGTCAGTGCCATTGGTGCTAAACCAGCGCCATCACGCAGAAGGAGGACAGGCGCCATCACGCCAGAAAGCCGCTATCGTGCTGGCCGATATGGATGCACGCTCTCACGATTGCGCTCAGGGAATGCCATAAGCACTGGCAGGCAAGTGCTGGTCTAGATGCCATCGGCGCTATCCTTAGCGCGATTGCGGTGAAGGTTGCCTGTAACATCAAAACCAGCTGCACTAGAAAATTCCATGGGGTGTTCCGAACACGATTGGAACCCTATACTCAAAAACCAATAATGCTAATAAAGTGGAAACGACGTTACGGACTCAACGAAATCGATAAAACTTTGATATGAGGTCGTTCCAGTAAATGTTGACCCAAGTCAACACTAACTAAAACCAACCAACTAGCCAAAATGGGACCGGCTCACCCGAGACCCGAACCAACCACCAACCTAACCTAACTCATCATTCTAGAGCTGATGGAATCATTGGATTTCGAATCTTATGCTCCGATCATCGAAAGCTGACCAAAGTTACACTTTCAACTCCAAATAGCCTGAAAATAGAAAAACCAACACAAAACTCACACCGGAAGTCCTTAGGCCTCGACTTAAGGTACAACTAGACAAAACTCAACATTCCGCAGCTAATGAAACTGTTAGAATTTGATTATGTGCACGTTAGCTAAGAATGTTGACTAAAGTCAATAAATTCCTAAGTTTAAGCTCTAAAATGGGAAAATGGGAAAACAGCCATAACGACCAAATGAACGGCCAGGGCACCAAACCACCAGTCCCCAGCAAGCCATAAATGACTTAGGGCTACTACAGAAAGGCTCTAATAGTATAAAGAAGGCACAAACGCGAAAATAACCAAAAAGGTCATTATATCATCCACTACTAAAAAGAAATTTCGTCCTGAAAAGTCAAGAACAGGGGAGTACTTGAAGGCTCAAACAGCTGCGGATACTAAGCCCGCATATCTCTATCGGTCTCCCAAGTGGCCTCATCAATCAAATGGTGCCTCCACTGAACTTTTACAATAGGAATATACCTAGACCTTAATCTCCTAACATCTCTGGCCACAATAGCAACTGACTCCTCAACAAAAGCCAACCTCTCATCCAACTGAATTGTGTCCCACTGCAACACGTGAGAATAATTTGAAACATACTATCACAACATCAAAACATGAAAAACTAGATGTAAGTTGAAAACATCAGAGGTAAATCTAACTGATAGGCAACACTACCAACCCTTTGAAGAATCTCAAATGGCCCAATGTACTTGAGGCTAAGCTTGCCCCGCCGACCAAATCTTATCACGCCCTTCATGGGCGACAAATGGAAGAATACTGAATCACCCACACTGAACTCTAAGGCACGAAGTCTATGATCAACATAGCTCTTCTGCCTACTCTGAGCTACTCGAAGCCTATCCTGAATCACTCGGACTCAGTCTAAGGAATTACAAAGCAAATCTATACTCTGCGGCCTAGACTCTAAACCATCAAACCAACCAACCGGTGATCTGCAATGCCTACCATACAACGCCTTGAAAGGTGCCATGCCAATGCTCAAATGGAAACTATTATTTTAAGAAAACTCGGCAAAAGGTACAAACTGGTCCTAAGAACCTCCAAAGTCAAGAACACATGCCCGAAGCATGTTCTCCTGGACCTGAATAGTCCTCTTGAACTAGCCATCTGTCTGAGAGTGGAATGCAGTACTAAGTTGAACCTCTATACCTAAATCTCGTTGAATAGCTCTCTAGAACTGAGATGTGAACTGAGTGCCATGGTCTAAAATAATAGAAGTTGGGACCCTATACAATCGAACAATCTCACGGAGGTAAATCTGCTATAACCTCTCTGCACCGTAGGAAGTTTGAACCGACAAGAAGTGTGCTGACTTAGTCAGCCTATCAACAATCACCCAGATGGAATCAAACCCTCGAGAAGTATGAGGCAAACCATCTACGAAGTCCATAGTAATCCCTTCCCACTTCCATTCAGGAATGAGAAGTTGCTGGATTAATCCACCCGGCCTCAAGTGCTCAAACTTCACCTGCTGATAGTTCAAGCACCGAGATACAAACTTTTCTATATCCCATTTTATTCCACTCCACCAGTAAAGCTATCTTAAATCTCTATACAACTTTATTGCACCAGGATGAATGGAGTATCTAGAACAATATGCCTCACGAAGTATCAACTAAATCAAATCCCCAACCCTTGAAACACAAAGATGGCTGTCGAACCTCAGAATACTATCAGAACCCAAAGTAACCCGGCTGGCCTCACCCTGAACCACCTGATCATAAAGGCCACACAATCTCTGATCCTCAAATTATTTGCTCTGAATCTGATCAACTAGAGTAGAACGAACCTCAATACTGGCAAGAACCCTTCTAGGATTCGACAAGTCAAGCCTAACCAAATGGTTAGCCAAGGACTAGATGTCCAAGGCCAATGGCTGCTTCGAAACTAAAAGTGAAGCTAGGCTACCCATACTCACGGCCTTCTGACTCAAGGCATCCGCTAACATGTTTACCTTGCCCAGATAGTAAAGTCATAGTCCTTCAGTAACTCAATCCATCTCATCTGCCTCGAGTTCAGCTCTCGCTGACTCATAATGTACTGAAGACTATGGTGATCAGTGAATATCTCACAGTGGACCCCATATAAATAGTGCCTCCAGATCTTGAGTGCACAAACTACCGCCGCCAACTCTAAGTAATGAGTGGGGTAGTTGCGCTTGTGACCCTTCAGCTGCCTTGATGCATATGTTATCACTTGACCCTGCTGCATCAATACACAACCAAGACTGACCCCGGAAGCATCACAATACTCAAAGAAACTCTGACCCTCAACTGGAAAAGTCAACACAAGAGCTGAAGTCAACAAGGCCTTAAGCCTCTGAAATCTATTCTCGCACTAATTCGACCACTAAAATGGGACATCCTTCCTAGTCAGCATAGTCAAGGGAGTTTCTATGGAAGAAAATCCCTCAATGAACCATCTGTAGTACCCCGCTAACCCAATAGAATTGCAAACCTCAGGAGGAGTAGTAGGTCTGGGCCAATCATGAACCGCTGAAATCTTACCCGGGTCCACTCTAATTATAGTACCTCAGAATCCGAATCAGCTGTCTGACTTAGAATCCAGAAATTTTATCGCACTGTTGACCCCCACGGGCAGTGCCACGGGTGTCATAACTCTGATAGGCCATGGGGTGCATCGTGGGAGGTAGCCAGTGGCTTTAAAACAAGTACCCTCCATCTAATGGGCAGTCACGATGGGCATTTCAGGTGCGATAGCCTGTGGGACCACATCATTGGGATCTTCCAGTGGCTTTGCCATAACTTTCCAATGCCCCGATGGGTTATGCTACAGGCATCCTGGCTATGATATCCCATGGGACCATATCGTCAAAACCTTCTAGGAACCTCAACATTTCAAATAGCTTACCCGACACCATGGATGATAGTCCATCGTAGGTACGACGCCCGTCAAGCAGCCCATGAGGCAATAGTTTCATGCAGTTTTTTATTTAAGTCAGGGGTATTTTAGTTTTTTCCCCTATTCTTTAACTTCTAAGTGAGGTCATTTTGACCATTTTTAGTATGGTTTAATCCCCTAATAGCCTAAGCTCTTCTCATTCTAAGTCATTTTATTCCAAAGAAGAAAGGTTTCCTCTTCTCCAAGCCTCAAGCTCCAAGCAAGAACCACCATCTTCAAGCCTCCATTCTATTCAACCTAGCATAGAAAGCTTCAATTCAGGTATGTGGGCATTCAATAAGGTATCCTTTTCACCCTTATGCCCAAAATTCTCAAGTTTTACTTTGATTTATGACTTTATGAAATTAGGGTTCTTACATAAATTGAGGAAGAGCTATGGGTTTTGTTTTAAAGTATCAATTCATGATTTATCATTGATTACCCATGTTTTAATTGAGATTCCTTAAGTGTTTTCAAAAGCCCATGCATAAAGAAGGATTTCTAGTATGATTTAATTAAGTTGCATGTCTTCAAGCAAAATTGGCATGTTTAGATAACATGACCTCTAGTATTATGAAATTGCATGCCTAATTCTTCAAGTTATGAATTTAGAAAGAAAGGTATATTTTGAATTATGGTATTGCTAAGCTTTAAGACTAATGATTTGAGATTTGCATAACATCAGATATGTCCTTATGATTTTCCAATAGTTTTGGACATCAGATATGTCCCTATGTTTTATGAAAGGTTTGGCATCTAGATATGTCTACCTAAGCTATGTGAATTGAATGGTATCAGATATACCCTTATTTTTTTCAAATAGATTTGGCATCAGATATGTCAGAAGTATAAGTTGAGCTATAAGTATATTTTGGGAGTATTATTAAGCACCGAGTTGGATTGGGTGAGCGTACCTCTTGTAAATCCCAGAACTACATGACACCGTAGGTTCTTTAAGTCCCCTCTGTGGGCATCAAACATCATGATCACACTAGTTATGCCATTATACCCTGGCAAGGTATATTGGGTCATTTCGATGGGGTGGATACATCAGATTCCATGTAGCTCACATGGTCTATGTCGGTTAGAGAACCTTTCACAGAAACAGTTTTAGTTATTTAAATGCATTGACTCTTTACTTTCAGATTTAAGAAGTTCTATTAGTATTTATGGTTTTCAAATATTTTTCCTATGATATTGCATTGAGTCTTTCGTATTCCATCTTTTATAATCATAGCATGATTTCATATTTAAAATATGTATAGCATGTTTACTTCAAATTTTGTATATCTCATATACTCAGTACATCCTATAGTACGGACGCATTTCTTGCGTTGTATCCTCTTGATAATGTAGATTCAGGTTTGGGTCCTCAAATTTATGGCTAGAGATTAGTCGGTGTCCCAGCTTTGAGCGGTGAGTCCTCATACTTTTAGGGCTAGTATCAGTTGTCTATCTTTATGGTTTATGTTTAGTATTTGGAGTTAGCTGGGGTCTTGTCCCAGTAACTCAGTATTCAATTTAGAGGCTTTCAAATATAGTAGAGATTCTGTATTTGGGTTTCAGATTCTGTTATGTTATGTTTGAGCTGTTGGTGACTCAGTCGATTTATCTCTTCAGTTTGATGCTTTCGTTCAGTTTATCTATGTTTGTTTAATTCATGCTTTAGCCAAGGGTTAACTTGGGGCACTTGTGGTCCTGGGTCCCATGTTACGTCTAGGGGGTAGCCTCAGGACATGACAAACTTAGTATCAGAGAATCAGGTTCAAGAGTTCTAGGGTGTCTGAAAGCCGGTCTCTTTCATGTGTATAAAGTGGGCCACACTTATGAGAGAGAAGCTAAGAGGTGTCTTATGAGAGAGAAGCTATGAGGTGTCTTAGGAAAAACTTCATTTCTTTCTTGATCAATGTCGTGCGATAGAGTTTTAAGTCTATTAACCCTCTAATACATTCTTTATGCATTTCAGACTATGCCTCCTCACCGTGTCATGCCTCGTTGGTCCAATGCCCAAAATGCTAACCCTCCGATTTTAGACCCCGAGGTCAAGAATGCGGAATTCAGGAATGCTATTCATATGCTAGCCCAAACTATGGCTGCTCAGGACAATCAGCAGGCTCCTATCCCCGCCTATCCCCAAGGTAGAGTTGCATCCCGAGTCCGATACTTTATTCGCATTAACCCACCTGAGTTCTGGAGTTCGAAAGTTGGTGAGGATCCGCAAAATTTCTTGGATGAGGTAAAGAAGATCATTGGGGTAATGCAAGTTGTTGGTGTATAGGGTGTTGAGCTAGCTTCCTATTAACTCAAGGATGTGGCTCATATTTGGTTTACTTAATGAAAAGATACTAGGGCTAGGGATGTGGTCCGTATAATTTGGAAGTGTTTTTAGAAGGCTTTTCTTGACCAGTTCTTCCCGAGGGAGTTGAGGCAAGCTAAGGCCAAAGAATTCATGACTTTGAGGCAAGGTTCCATGATGGTTTAGGAGTACGGGTTAAAGTTCACCCAGCTTTCTAGGTATGTGCCTTCCATGGTGGCAGACCCGTGGGATGAGATGAGTAAGTATGTTTATGGAGTATCCGATTTGGTAAAGAAAGAGTGTAGGTTCGTGATGCTTTTGGGTGACATGGATATTTCTCGACTTGTAACTCATTCCTATCAGATCGAGGGAGACAAGTTGAGAGAGATGGAAAGGGAAAACAAGAGGGTTAGATCAGAGAGTTCAGGTTTTGTCCATCAGATATACGGAGGCGTACATCTCTCCTTGTTTCAGAAGATATCATCAGGGCTCATTCATTCTTCATCTAGTGCACCTACCCAGGTCCCCAAGCCTCATCATGATCATACTGGTAGAGGATCTAGTTCTTATTCACAGTGGAGTGTTACAAATGGGACTCTTTACCCTTCTTGCAACAAGTGTGGTAGAAGCCACCCCGGTGAGTGTTTGGCTAGTAGATAGGGATGTTTTAGATGTGGTCAAGTTGGACAGGATTAAATATTTCCCTTCAGCTAAAGTGGGGCAGGGAGGTAGTAGAACTCAGTCTACTCCAACAGCCCCAGGTGGTCGACCGACCCGGTAGGGCACAGTTTCTAGTTCTGGTGGTAAGCACCAGAACCGCCTTTATGCCATGTCCTCACGCCAGGACTAGGAGAGTTCATACTCTGCGGCCTCGGACTCAGTCTAAGGAATTACAAAGCAAATCTATACTCTGCGGCCTAGACTCCAAACCATCAAACCAACCAACCGGTGATCTGCAATGCCTACCATACAACGCCTTGAAAGGTGCCATGCCAATGCTCAAATGGAAACTATTATTTTAAGAAAACTCGGCAAAAGGTACAAACTGGTCCTAAGAACCTCCAAAGTCAAGAACACATGCCCGAAGCATGTTCTCCTGGACCTGAATAGTCCTCTTGAACTAGCCATCTGTCTGAGAGTGGAATGCAGTACTAAGTTGAACCTCTATACCTAAATCTCGTTGAATAGCTCTCTAGAACTGAGATGTGAACTGAGTGCCATGGTCTAAAATAATAGAAGTTGGGACCCTATACAATCGAACAATCTCACGGAGGTAAATCTGCTATAACCTCTCTGCACCGTAGGAAGTTTGAACCGACAAGAAGTGTGCTGACTTAGTCAGCCTATCAACAATCACCCAGATGGAATCAAACCCTCGAGAAGTATGAGGCAAACCATCTACGAAGTCCATAGTAATCCCTTCCCACTTCCATTCAGGAATGAGAAGTTGCTGGATTAATCCACCCGGCCTCAAGTGCTCAAACTTCACCTGCTGATAGTTCAAGCACCGAGATACAAACTTTTCTATATCCCATTTTATTCCACTCCACCAGTAAAGCTATCTTAAATCTCTATACAACTTTATTGCACCAGGATGAATGGAGTATCTAGAACAATATGCCTCACGAAGTATCAACTGAATCAAATCCCCAACCCTTGAAACACAAAGATGGCTGTCGAACCTCAGAATACTATCAGAACCCAAAGTAACCCGGCTGGCCTCACCCTGAACCACCTGATCATAAAGGCCACACAATCTCTGATCCTCAAATTATTTGCTCTGAATCTGATCAACTAGAGTAGAACGAACCTCAATACTGGCAAGAACCCTTCTAGGATTCGACAAGTCAAGCCTAACCAAATGGTTAGCCAAGGACTAGATGTCCAAGGCCAATGGCTGCTTCGAAACTAAAAGTGAAGCTAGGCTACCCATACTCACGGCCTTCTGACTCAAGGCATCCGCTAACATGTTTACCTTGCCCAGATAGTAAAGTCATAGTCCTTCAGTAACTCAATCCATCTCATCTGCCTCGAGTTCAGCTCTCGCTGACTCATAATGTACTGAAGACTATGGTGATCAGTGAATATCTCACAGTGGACCCCATATAAATAGTGCCTCCAGATCTTGAGTGCACAAACTACCGCCGCCAACTCTAAGTAATGAGTGGGGTAGTTGCGCTTGTGACCCTTCAGCTGCCTTGATGCATATGTTATCACTTGACCCTGCTGCATCAATACACAACCAAGACTGACCCCGAAGCATCACAATACTCAAAGAAACTCTGACCCTCAACTGGAAAAGTCAACACAAGAGCTGAAGTCAACAAGGCCTTAAGCCTCTGAAATCTATTCTCGCACTAATTCGACCACTAAAATGGGACATCCTTCCTAGTCAGCATAGTCAAGGGAGTTTCTATGGAAGAAAATCCCTCAATGAACCATCTGTAGTACCCCGCTAACCCAATAAAATTGCAAACCTCAGGAGGAGTAGTAGGTCTGGGCCAATCATGAACCGCTGAAATCTTACCCGGGTCCACTCTAATTATAGTACCTCAGAATCCGAATTAGCTGTCTGACTTAGAATCCAGAAATTTTATCGCACTGTTGACCCCCACGGGCAGTGCCACGGGTGTCATAGCTCTGATAGGCCATGGGGTGCATCGTGGGAGGTAGCCAGTGGCTTTAAAACAAGTACCCTCCATCTAATGGGCAGTCACGATGGGCATTTCAGGTGCGATAGCCTGTGGGACCACATCATTGGGATCTTCCAGTGGCTTTGCCATAACTTTCCAATGCCCCGATGGGTTATGCTACAGGCGTCCTGGCTATGATATCCCATGGGACCATATCGTCAAAACCTTCTAGGAACCTCAACATTTCAAATAGCTTACCCGACACCATGGATGATAGTCCATCGTAGGTACGACGCCCATCAAGCAGCCCATGAGGCAATAGTTTCATGCAGTTTTTTATTTAAGTCAGGGGTATTTTAGTTTTTTCCCCTATTCTTTAACTTCTAAGTGAGGTCATTTTGACCATTTTTAGTATGGTTTAATCCCCTAATAGCCTAAGCTCTTCTCATTCTAAGTCATTTTATTCCAAAGAAGAAAGGTTTCCTCTTCTCCAAGCCTCAAGCTCCAAGCAAGAACCACCATCTTCAAGCCTCCATTCTATTCAACCTAGCATAGAAAGCTTCAATTCAGGTATGTGGGCATTCAATAAGGTATCCTTTTCACCCTTATGCCCAAAATTCTCAAGTTTTACTTTGATTTATGACTTTATGAAATTAGGGTTCTTACATAAATTGAGGAAGAGCTATGGGTTTTGTTTTAAAGTATCAATTCATGATTTATCATTGATTACCCATGTTTTAATTGAGATTCCTTAAGTGTTTTCAAAAGCCCATGCATAAAGAAGGATTTCTAGTATGATTTAATTAAGTTGCATGTCTTCAAGCAAAATTGGCATGTTTAGATAACATAACCTCTAGTATTATGAAATTGCATGCCTAATTCTTCAAGTTATGAATTTAGAAAGAAAGGTATATTTTGAATTATGGTATTGCTAAGCTTTAAGACTAATGATTTGAGATTTGCATAACATCAGATATGTCCTTATGATTTTCCAATAGTTTTGGACATCAGATATGTCCCTATGTTTTATGAAAGGTTTGGCATCTAGATATGTCTACCTAAGCTATGTGAATTGAATGGTATCAGATATACCCTTATTTTTTTCAAATAGATTTGGCATCAGATATGTCAGAAGTATAAGTTGAGCTATAAGTATATTTTGGGAGTATTATTAAGCACCGAGTTGGATTGGGTGAGCGTACCTCTTGTAAATCCCAGAACTACATGACACCGTAGGTTCTTTAAGTCCCCTCTGTGGGCATCAAACATCATGATCACACTAGTTATGCCATTATACCCTGGCAAGGTATATTGGGCCATTTCGATGGGGTGGATACATCAGATTCCATGTAGCTCACATGGTCTATGTCGGTTAGAGAACCTTTCACAGAAACAGTTTTAGTTATTTAAATGCATTGACTCTTTACTTTCAGATTTAAGAAGTTCTATTAGTATTTATGGTTTTCAAATATTTTTCCTATGATATTGCATTGAGTCTTTCGTATTCCATCTTTTATAATCATAGCATGATTTCATATTTAAAATATGTATAGCATGTTTACTTCAAATTTTGTATATCTCATATACTCAGTACATCCTATAGTACGGATGCATTTCTTGCGTTGTATCCTCTTGATAATGTAGATTCAGGTTTGGGTCCTCAAATTTATGGCTAGAGATTAGTCGGTGTCCCAGCTTTGAGCGGTGAGTCCTCATACTTTTAGGGCTAGTATCAGTTGTCTATCTTTATGGTTTATGTTTAGTATTTGGAGTTAGCTGGGGTCTTGTCCCAGTAACTCAGTATTCAATTTAGAGGCTTTCAAATATAGTAGAGATTCTGTATTTGGGTTTCAGATTCTGTTATGTTATGTTTGAGCTGTTGGTGACTCAGTCGATTTATCTCTTCAGTTTGATGCTTTCGTTCAGTTTATCTATGTTTGTTTAATTCATGCTTTAGCCAAGGGTTAACTTGGGGCACTTGTGGTCCTGGGTCCCATGTTACGTCTAGGGGGTAGCCTCAGGACATGACAAACTTAGTATCAGAGAATCAGGTTCAAGAGTTCTAGGGTGTCTGAAAGCCGGTCTCTTTCATGTGTATAAAGTGGGCCACACTTATGAGAGAGAAGCTAAGAGGTGTCTTATGAGAGAGAAGCTATGAGGTGTCTTAGGAAAAACTTCATTTCTTTCTTGATCAATGTCGTGCGATAGAGTTTTAAGTCTATTAACCCTCTAATACATTCTTTATGCATTTCAGACTATGCCTCCTCACCGTGTCATGCCTCGTTGGTCCAATGCCCAAAATGCTAACCCTCCGATTTTAGACCCCGAGGTCAAGAATGCGGAATTCAGGAATGCTATTCATATGCTAGCCCAAACTATGGCTGCTCAGGACAATCAGCAGGCTCCTATCCCCGCCTATCCCCAAGGTAGAGTTGCATCCCGAGTCCGATACTTTATTCGCATTAACCCACCTGAGTTCTAGGGTTCGAAAGTTGGTGAGGATCCGCAAAATTTCTTGGATGAGGTAAAGAAGATCATTGGGGTAATGCAAGTTGTTGGTGTATAGGGTGTTGAGCTAGCTTCCTATTAACTCAAGGATGTGGCTCATATTTGGTTTACTTAATGAAAAGATACTAGGGCTAGGGATGTGGTCCGTATAATTTGGAAGTGTTTTTAGAAGGCTTTTCTTGACCAGTTCTTCCCGAGGGAGTTGAGGCAAGCTAAGGCCAAAGAATTCATGACTTTGAGGCAAGGTTCCATGATGGTTTAGGAGTACGGGTTAAAGTTCACCCAGCTTTCTAGGTATGTGCCTTCCATGGTGGCAGACCCGTGGGATGAGATGAGTAAGTATGTTTATGGAGTATCCGATTTGGTAAAGAAAGAGTGTAGGTTCGTGATGCTTTTGGGTGACATGGATATTTCTCGACTTGTAACTCATTCCTATCAGATCGAGGGAGACAAGTTGAGAGAGATGGAAAGGGAAAACAAGAGGGTTAGATCAGAGAGTTCAGGTTTTGTCCATCAGATATACGGAGGCGTACATCTCTCCTTGTTTCAGAAGATATCATCAGGGCTCATTCATTCTTCATCTAGTGCACCTACCCAGGTCCCCAAGCCTCATCATGATCATACTGGTAGAGGATCTAGTTTTTATTCACAGTGGAGTGTTACAAATGGGACTCTTTACCCTTCTTGCAACAAGTGTGGTAGAAGCCACCCCGGTGAGTGTTTGGCTAGTAGATAGGGATGTTTTAGATGTGGTCAAGTTGGACAGGATTAAATATTTCCCTTCAGCTAAAGTGGGGCAGGGAGGTAGTAGGACTTAGTCTACTCCAACAGCCCCAGGTGGTCGACCGACCCGGTAGGGCACAGTTTCTAGTTCTGGTGGTAAGCACCAGAACCGCCTTTATGCCATGTCCTCACGCCAGGACTAGGAGAGTTCAGCAAACATTTTTACTGGTATGTTCAAAGTCTTATCTCTTAATGTATATGCTTTATTAGATCCTGGTGCCTCCTTATCTTTTCTAACCCCTTATGTTGCTTGCAAGTTCAAGATTAGTCCTGGTCAGCTCTTAGAACCCTTTTATGTTTCTACCCCTGTTGGTAAGTCAGTCCTATCCAAAAGAATCTACCGAATTTGCCCTATCTCAGTCCTTTATAGAGTCACTTCGATGGATCTAGTAGAGTTGGAGATGACTGATTTTGATGTTATTCTTGGTATGGATTGGTTGTATGCATGTTATGCCTTGGTTGATTTTCATACTCGAGTCATCAGTTTCAAGGTTCCAAATTAACCTGTCTTAGAGTGGCAAGGTATTCCTCCATCCTCGAAGGGTCGTTTCATATCTTATCTTAAGGCTAGGAAGATAATTTCCAAGTTTTATGTTTATCTTATAGTTTGGGTTATGGACATGGAGTCTGAAACCCTATCTCTCCAGTCAGTTCCTGTTGTGAATGAGTTTCAAGAAGTGTTTTCCGAGGATTTACCCGGAGTCCCTTCTAAGTGGGAGATCAACTTTCAAATAGATCTTCTCCCAGATACGCATCCTATCTCTATTCCTCACTATAGGATGGCTCCCGTGGAGCTTAAGGAATTGAAGGATCAGTTGAAATACCTCCTTGATAAAGGTTTTATTCGACCCAGCATCTCTCCATCGGGTACTCTTATCCTATTCGTGCAAAAGAAAGACAGTTTCCTCAAAATGTGTATCGACTACTGTCAGTTGAACAAGGTCACAATCAAGAGTAAGTATCCCATTCTTAGGATTGATGACTTTTTCGATCAGCTTCAGGGTTCCACTTACTTCTCTAAGATCGACCTTAGATCTGGTTATCATCATCTTTGTGTTTGATAGTGTGACATTCTGAAGACATCTTTCAGAACTCGGTATGGTCATTATGAATTTGTGGTTATGTCTTTTAGACTAAAAAATGCTCCGGCAGCTTTTATAGATTTGATGAACCATGTGTTCAAGAAGTATTTGGATATGTTTGTGATTGTGTTCATTGATGATATCCTTATCTATTCTCGGAGTGAGAAGGAGCATGTAGACCATTTGAGAGCAGTGTTGCAAACTTTCAAGGACCGGCAGTTATTTGCTAAGTTTAGCAAGTGTGAGTTTTGGATGCATTCTGTTGCTTTTCTGGGTCACATTGTGACTAGAGATGTTATTCGAGTTGATTCTCAAAAGATCGAGGCAGTAAAGAATTGGCCTAGACCCACTTCCCCGTCTGATATTAGGAGCTTTATGGGTTTGGCTGGTTATTACAGGAGATTTGTGAAAGGATTTTCTTCCATTGTTGTCCCTTTGACTCGGTTGACTCAGAAGAAGGTAAAATTTCAGTGGTCTGACCTTTGTAAGAAGAACTTTTAGGAATTGAAGACTAGATTGACCACAGCTCCAATGTTGGCTCTACCCGAGGGCATAGATGACTTTGTTGTGTATTGTGATGCATCTAGAATTAGTTTGGGTTATGTGCTGATGCAGCGTGGTAAGGAGATTTTTTATGCTTCGAGATAGCTTAAGATTTATAAGAAGAACTACCCCACTCATAATCTTGAGTTAGCTGTCGTGGTTTTGCTTTTAAGATTTAGAGACACTACTTGTATGGTTTTCATGTGGATGTGTTCACCAATCATAAGAGTCTTCAGTATGTGTTCACTCAAAAGGAATTGAATCTTCGCCAAAGGAGATGGCTTGAGCTTTTTAAGGATTATGATATGAGTGTGCTTACCATTCGGGTAAGGCCAATGTCATGGCGGATGCACTTAGTAGGGTGTCCATAGGTAGTGTGTCTTCGATTGAGGACAAAAAGAAGGAATTGGCTAAGGATGTCCATCGACTTACTTGATTAGGAGTTCGCTTTATGAATTCGACAGAAGGTGGTGTTATTGTTCAGAATGGTTCCGAATCATCTTTGGTAGCTAAAGTGAAAGAGAAGCAAGACAGTGATCCTATTTTGCACCAGCTGAAGGGTGCATTCCATCATCAAAGGATAGAGATTTTCTCCCAAAGGGGAGATGTTGTACTTTGATATCAGGGTCAATTGTGTGTTCCTGACATAGATGGGTTGAGACAGTGGATTTTGACAGAGGCTCATAGCTCCAGGTATTCTATTCACCATGGTGCCACCAAGATATACCATGACCTACGGGAAGTCTATTGGTGAAATGGCATGAAGAGGGACATAGAAGGTTTTGTGGCTAAGTGTCCCAACTGTCAACAAGTGAAGGTAGAGCATCAGCTACCAGGTGGTATGACTTAGGATATTGACCTTCCTACTTGGAAGTGGGAAGCGATCAATATGGATTTCATTATAGGTTTGCCTCATACCCAAAGATAGCATGATTCTATTTCGGTGAGTATCGACCAGATGACTAAGTCATCCCACTTTTTGGTTGTTAAGACTACGGATTCAGCAGACGATTATGCCAGACTCTACATTGGGGAGATAGTCAGATTGCATGGTGTTCCATTGTCTATCATTTCAGATAGGGGTACTCAGTTTATATCTCAGTTTTTGAAGTCATTTCAGAAAGGTCTTGGTACTCAAGTTAAGCTTAGCACAGCTTTTCACCCACAGATGGATGGCCAGGCAGAGCATACTATTCAGACTTTGGAGGATATGTTAAGAGCTTGTGTGATTGATTTCAAAGGTAATTGGGATGATCACTTACCTCTTATTGAGTTTGCCTACAATAACAGCTTCCATTCTAGCATCCATATGGCTCCTTGTGAGGCACTTTATAGGCGGAGGTGTAGATCTTCTATTGGTTGGTTTGAAGTAAGTGAGGCAGCTTTTATTGGTCCAAATTTGGTTCATGAGATAATGGATATGGTTCAGATTATTAGGGAAAGGTTGAAGACCGCTCAGAGTCATCATAAATCATATGTAGATGTGAGAAGAAGAGAGTTGGAGTTTGAGGTTGATGATTGGGTGTTTCTGAAGATGTCACCCATGAAGGGTGTGATGAGGTTTGGAAAGAAAGGGAAGCTTATTCCCCGCTATGTACAGGTCCTTATCGTATTCTAAGGAGAGTTGGTAGTGCTGCTTATGAGTTGGATTTTCCATCAGATCTAGAAGCGGTTCATCCAGTTTTCCAGGTTTTCTTGTTAAAGAAGTGTGTTGGTGATCCGACCTTGATTATTCCTTTGGAAGATGTGTTTTTTAAGGATAGCCTTACTTATGAGGAAGTTCCTGTGGAGATTCTTGATCGTCAGATTCAGAGGTTGAGAAACAAAGAAGTTACTTCGGTAAAGGTCCTTTGGAGAAACCAGCTATTGGAGGGAACTACTTGGGAAGCAGAAGCATCCATGAAATCCAAGTACCCTCATCTTTTTCCTTCCGATCCAGTTTAAGCTTGAGGTATTAGTTTCCTCCTTCGTTTGTCCCTCCGACTCAGTTCTACTCATTTTCCTCATGATCTTACCATGCATTCATGTTTTTTGAAGTTAGTTCAATCATGTTTTAAGTTGAAATGCTCAGTTCTTATGCTTACTCCTGAGTTTTATGTTTTGTTGTTTGGTTGGGCTGTTATCTCTCCTATCTTCCTTGTTTAACCTTCATTCGAGGATGAATGATCCCAAAAGGGAGATATTGTAACACCCCAAAATCATAATCAACTGTCTAACTCAGAATCCAAAAAAAATTCCGCACTGTTGACCCCCACGGGCAGCGCCATGGGTGTCGTAGCTCCGATGGGCCATGGGGCGCACCATGGGAAATAGCCAGTGGCTTTGAGCCAAGTCCCCTCAACCCGATGGGCGGTCACGATGGGCATCGCAGGTGCGATGGCCCATGGGACCCCATCATAGGGATCTTCCAGCGGCTTTGCCCCAACTTTCTAGTGCCTCGAGGGGCTACTCCATGGGCATCGTGGATATGATAGCCAGCGGTTCCATGTCATCAGAACCTTTTAGGAAACTTAACATTTCAGACAGCTTACCCGATGCCTTGGTCGATGGCCTATCGTGGGTACGACGCCCATCGGGCAGCCCGTGAGGTGATAGTTTCCTACAGTTTTTCATTTAAGTCAGGGGTATTTTGGTCTTTTACCCTATTCTTTAACACCTAAGTGAGGTCATTTTGATAATTTTTAGTAGGGTTTTATACCCTAATGGACTAAGCTCTTCTCATTCTAAGTCATTCTATTCCAAAGAAGAAAGAGTTCCTCTTCGCCAAGTCTCAAGCTCCAAGCAAGAACCACCATCTTCAAGCCTCCATTCTTTTCAACCTAGCATAGAAAGCTTCAATTAAGGTATGTGAGCATTCAATAAGGGATCCCTTTTACCCTTATGCCCAAAATTCTCAACTTTTACTTTGATTTATGACTTTATGAAATTAGGGTTCTTACCTAAATTGAGGAAAATCTATGGGTTTTATTTTAAAGTATCAATTCATGATTTCCCATTGATTACCCATGTTTTAATTGAGATTCCTTAAGTGTTTTCAAAAGCCCATGCATAAAGAAGGATTTCTAGTGTGATTTAATTAAGTTGCATGTCTTCAAGCAAAATTGGCATGTTTAGATAACATGACCACAAGTATTATGAAATTGCATGCCTAATTCTTCAAGTTATGAATTTAGAAAGAAAAGTATGTTTTGAATTATGGTATTGCTAAGCTTTAATACTTATGATTTGAGATTTGCATAACATCATATATGTCCTTATGCTTTTCCAACAGTTTTGGAGATCAGATATGTCCCTATGTTTTATGAAAAGTTTGGCATCTAGATATGTCTACCTAAGCTATGTGAATTGCATGGAATTAGATATACTCTTATGCTTTTCAAAAATATTTGGCATCAGATATATCACAAGTATAAGTTGAGCTATAAGTATGTTTTGGGAGTAGTATTGAGCACCGAGTTGGATTAGGTGAGCGTACCCTTTGTAAATCCCAGAACTACGTGCGACCGTAGGTTCTTTAAGTCCCCTCTATGGGCATCAGACATCGTGATCATACTAGTTATTCCTTTATACCCTGGCAAGGTATATTGGATCCTTTCAATGGAGCGGATACATTAGATTCCATGTAGCTCACATGGTCTATGTCGGTTAGAGAACCTCCCATAGAAACAATTTCAATTATTTAAATGCATTGACTCTTTGCTTTCAGATTTAAGAATTTCTATTAGTATTTATGGTATTCAAGTATATTTTTCCTATGATATTGCATTGAGTCTTTTGCATTCCATCTTTCACAATCATAGCATTATTTAAGTTTTAAAGTATGTATAGCATGTTTACTTCGAATTTTACATATCTCACGTACTCATTACATCCTATAGTACTGACGCATTTCTTGCGCTGCATTCTCTTGATGATGTAGATTCATGTTTGGGTCCTCGATTCGTGGCTAGAGATTAGCCGTTGTCCCAGCTTTGAGTGGTGAGTCCTCATACTTCAAGGGCTAGTATCAGTTGTCTATCTATATGGTTTCTATTTACTATTTGGAGTTAGCTGGGGTATTTTCCCTACAACTCAGTATTCAATTTAGAGGCTTTCAGACATAGTAGAGATTCTGTATTTGGGTTTCAGATTCTGGTATGTTATGTTTGAGCTGTTAGTGACTCAGTCTATTTATCTCTTTAGTTTGATGCTTCCGTTCAGTTTATCTATGTTTGTGTAAGTCATGCTTTAGCCAAGGGTTAACTTGGGACACTTGTGATTCCGGTTCCCGTGTTACGTCTAGGGATAGCCTCGAGGCATGACAAACTTGGTATTAGAGCATCAGGTTCAAGAGTCCTAGGGTGTCTAAAAGACACATCGAGTATAGTCTCTTTCATGTGTATAAAGCTCGCCACACTTATGAGAGAGAAGTTATAAGGTGTCTTAGGAAAAACTTCACTTCTTTCTTGATCAGTGTCGTGTGATAGAGTTTAACTCTATTAACTCTCTAATCCATTCTTTATGCGTTTAAGACTTTGCCTCCTCGTCGTGCCATACCTCGCCGGGCCAATGCCCTATATGCTAACCCACCGATTCCAAACCCTGAGGTCACGAATGTGGAGTTCAGGAACGCTATTCATATGCTAGCCCAGACTATGGCCGCTCAGTCCAATCAGCAAGCTCCTATCCCCGCCTACCCCTAAGGTAGAGTTACAGCCCGAGTCTGAGACTTTATTTGAATGAACCCACCTGAGTTTTGGGGTTCAAAAGTTAGTGAGGATCCACAAAAATTCTTGGATGAGGTAATGAATATCTTTGGGGTAATGCAAGTTATTGGTGTAGAGGGTGTTGAGCTAGCTTCCTTTCAATTCAAGGGCGTGGCTCATATTTGGTTTACTCAATGGAAAGATGCTAGGGCTAGGGACGTGGTACCTATGACTTGGGAGTGTTTTGAGAAGGCTTTTCTCGACCAATTCTTCTAGAGGGAGTTGAGGCAATATAAGGCCAAAAAATTCGTGAATTTGAGGCAAGGATCCCTGTCGATTCAGGAGTTCGGGTTGAAGTTCACCCAGCTTTCTAGGTATGTGCCTTCCATGGTGGCTGACTCGTGGGATGAGATGAGTAAGTACGTTTATGGAGTATCAGATTTAGTAAAGAAGGAGTGTAGGTCTGTGATGCTTTTGGTTGACATGGATATTTCTTGACTCATGACTCATGCCCATCAGATCGAGGGAGACAAGTTGAGAGAGATGGCAAGGTAAAACAAGAGGGTTAGATCGAAGAGTTCAGGTTTTGGCCATCAGAAGTCTAGAGGAGGACATCGCTCCTAGTTTCAGAAGAAATCATCAGGGCCCATTCATTCTTCAGCTAGTGCACCTACCCAGGCCCCCAGGCCTTGTCATGATCAGGCTGGTAGAGGATCTGGTTTCTATTTGCAGGGGAGTATTGTAAAGGGGACTCCTTACCTTTCTTTCAACAAGTGTGGTAGAATCCACCCCAGTGAGTGTTTGGCTGGTAGAGAGGGATTTTTGGGATGTGGTCAGGTTGGACACGTGATTAAGGATTGCCCTTTAGCTAAGAAGGGGCAGGGAGGTAGTAGGACTCAGTCTGCTCCAGCAGTCCCAGGTGGTCGACCGGCCCAGCAAGGTACAGTTTCTAGTTCTGGAGGTCAGCACAAGAACTGCCTTTATGCCATGTCCTCACGCCAGGACCAGGAGAGTTCACCATACGTTGTTATTGGTATATTGAAAGTCTTTTCTCTCGATGTGTGTGCTTTATTATATCCCGGTGCCTTCTTATCTTTTGTAATCCTTTATATTGCTTGCAAGTTCGAGATTAGACCTTATCAGCTCTTAGAACACTTTTGTGTTTCTACCCCTGTTGGTGAGTCAGTCCTATCCAAAAGAATCTACCAAAGTTTCCCTATCTCAGTCTTTCATAGAGTCACTTTAGAGGATCTAGTAGAGTTGGAGATGACTGAGTTTGATGTTATTCTTAGTATGGATTGGTTGTATGCATATTATGCCTCAGTTGATTGTCGTACTCGAGTCATCAGTTTCAAGTTTCCGCATGAACCTGTCTTAGAGTGGCAAGGTGGTCCTCTATCCTTGAAGGGTCATTTCATATCTTATCTTAAGGCTAGGAAGATGATTTCTAAGGATTATGTCTATCATATAGTTTGGGTTATGGACATGGAGTTTGAAACCCTATCTCGCCAGTCAGTTACTATTGTTAATGAGTTTCCTAAAGTGTTTCCCGAGGATTTACCCAGAGGCCCTCCTGAGCGGGAGATCGACTTTGGAATAGATATTCTCCCAGATACGCATCCTATCTCTATTCCTCCCTATAGGATGGCTCCCATGGAAATTAAGGAATTGAAGGATCCATTGAAAGACCTCCTTGATAAGGGTTTTAGTCGACCCAATATCTCTCCATAGGGTGCTCTGGTCCTATTCATGCAAAAGAAATATGGTTCACTTAGAATGTGTATCGACTACCGTTAGTTGAACAAGGTCACAATCAAGAATAAGTATCACATTCCTAGGATTGATGACGTGTTCGATCAGCTTCAGGGTGTCAGTTACTTCTCCAAGATCGACCTTGGATCCGGTTATCATCAGCTTCATGTTCAAGAGTGTGACATTTCGAAGACAGCTTTCAAGAATTGGTATGGTCATTATGAATTTATGGTAATGTCTTTTGGACTAATGAATGCTCCTACAGCTTTTATGGATTTGATGAACTGTGTGTTCAAGAAGTATTTGGATATGTTTGTGATTGTGTTCATTGATGATATCCTTATTTATTCTCGGAGTATGGAGGAGCATGCGTACCATTTGAGAGTGGAGTTGCAAACTCTCGGGATTGATAATTTTATTTGCTAAGTTTAGCAAGTGTGAGTTTTGGATGCAGTTTATTGCTTTTCTGGGTCATATTGTGATGAGAGATAGTGTTTGAGTTGATTCTCAGATGATAGAGGCAGTAAAGAACTGGCCTAGACCCACTTCCCCGTCTGATATTAGGAGCTTTTTGAGTTTGGCTGGTTAATACAGGAGATTTATGGAACCATTTTCTTCCATTGCTGCCCCATTGACTCAGTTGACTCAGAAGAAGGTTAAATTTCAATGGTCTGACCTGTGTGAGAAGAAATTCCTGGAATTAAAGACTAGATTGACCACAGCTCCAATGTTGGCTCTACCCGAGGGCCTAGATGACTTTGTTGTATATTGTGATACTTCTAGAATTGGTTTGGGTTATGTGCTGATGCAGCATGGTAAGGTGATTGCTTATGCTTCGAGACAGCTTAAGATTCATGAGAAGAACTACCCCACTCATGATCTTGAGTTAGCGGCCGTGGTTTTTGCTTTGAATATTTGGAGACACTACTTGTATGGTGTTTATGTGGATGTGTTCACCAATCATAGGAGTCTTCAGTATGTGTTCACTCAAAAGGAATTGAATCTTTGCCAAAGGAGATGGCTTGAGTTTCTTAAAGATTATGATATGAGTGTGCTTTACCATCCGGGTAAGTCCAATGTCATGGCGGATGGACTTAGTAGGGTGTCCTTGGGTAGTATATCTTCGAATGAGGACGGAAAGAAGGAATTGGCTAAGAATGTCCATCGACTTGCTCGATTAGGAGTTCTCCTTATAGATTTGACAGAAGGTGGTGCTATTGTTCATAATGGTTCCAAATGATCTTTGGTAGCTGAAGTGAAAGAGAAGCAACACAATGATCCTATTTTGCACCAGCTGAAGGGTGCAGTCCATCAGCAAAGGGTAGAGGTTTTCTCCCAATGGGGAGATATTATACTTCGATATCAGGGTCAATTGTGTGTTCTTAACATAAATGGGTTGACACATTAGATTTTGATGGAGTCTCATAGCTCCAGGTATTCTATTCACCTCGGTGCCACCAAGATGTACCATGACCTATGGGAAGTCTATTGGTGGAATAGCATGAAGAGGGACATAGCAGGTTTTGTGGCTAAGTGTCCCAACTGTCAACAAGTGAAGGTAGAGCATCGGCGATCGGGTGGTATGACTATGGATATTGACCTTTCTACTTGGAAGTGGGAATCAATCAATATGGACTTCATTATATGTTTGCCTCGTACTCGAGACAGCATGATTATATTTGGGTGATTGTTGACCGGATGACTAAGTCATCCCACTTCTTGGCTATTAAGACTACAGATTCAACAGACGATTATGCCAGACTCTACATTTGGAAGATAGTCAGATTGCATGGTGTTCCATTTTCTATCATTTCAGATAGGGGTACTCAGTTTACATCTCAGTTTTGGAAGTCATTTCAGAAAGGTCTTGGCACTTAGGTTAAGCTTAGCACAGCTTTTCAACAACAGAAAGATGGTCAGGCAGAGCGTAATATTCAGACTTTGGAGGATATGTTGAGATCTTGTTTGATTGATTTCAAAAGCAATTGGGATGATCACTTACCTCTTATAGATTTTGCCTACAACAACATCTTCCATTCTAGCATCTAAATGGCTCCTTAAGAGGCACTTTATGGGTGGAGGTATAGATCTTCAATTGGTTGGTTTGAAGTAGGTGAGGCAGCTTTGATTGGTCCAAATTTGGTTCATGAGATGATGGAGAAGGTTCCGATTATTAGGGAGAGGTTGAATACCGCTCAGAGTCATCAGAAATCGTATGCGGATGTAAGAAGAAGAGAGTTGGAGTTTGAGGTTAATGATTGAGTATTTCTTAAGGTATCACTAATGAAAGGTGTGATGATATTTGGAAAGAAAAGAAAGCTTAGTCCCCGCTATGTAGGTCCTTATCAAATTCTGGGAAGAGTTGGAAGTGTTGCTTATGAGTTATATTTGCCATGAGATCTAGAAGCGGTTCATCCAATTTTCCATGTTTCCTTATTGAAGAAGTGTGTTGGTAATTCGACCTTTATTGTTCCTTTGGAAGATGTGGGTGTGAAGGATAGCCTTACTTATAAGGAAGTTCTCGTGGAGATTCTTGATCATCAGATTCAGAAGTTGAGAAACAACAAAGTTGCTTCTGTAAAGGTCAATTGGAGAAATCAGCTAGTGGAGGGAGCTACTTGGGAAGCAGAAGCAGCCATGAAATCCAAGTATTCTCATCTATTTCTTTCCAATCCAGTTTCAGCTTGAGGTATTAGTTTCCTCCTTGGTTTGTCCCTCCGACTCTGTTCTGCCAATTTTCCTCTTGATCCTAGCATGCATTCATGTTTTTCGAAGTTAGTTCAATCATGTTTTAAGTTGAAAAGCTCAGTTCTCATGCTTACTCTTGAGTTTTATGTTTTGTTACTTGGTTGGGTTGTTATCTCTCCCGTCTTCCTTGTTTAACCTTCATATGAGGATGAATGATTCCAAGGGGGAGATATTTTAACACCTCGAAATTTGAATCAGTTGTCTAACTCAGAATCCAGAAAATTTGCCGCATTGTTGACCCCCACGGGCATCGTAGCTCCGATGGTCCATGGGGTGCGCCTTGGGAAACAGCCAGTGGCTTTGATCCAAGTCCCCTCCACCCGATCGGCGGTCATGATGGGCATTGCAGGTGTGATAGCTTGTGGGACCCCATCGTCGAGATTTTCTAGTGGTTTTGCCCTAACTTTCCAGTGCCCCAATGGGCTACACTACGAGCGTCATGGCTATGACGGCCCATGGGACCATGTCGTCAGAACCTTCCAGGAACCTCAACATTTCAGATAGCTTACCCGATGCCTTGGTCGATGGCCCATCGTGGGTACGACGCCCGTCGGGCAACCCGTGAGGTGATAATTTCCTACAGTTTTTCATTTATGTCAGGGGTATTTCAGTCTTTTCCCCTACTCTTTAACTCCTAAGTGAGGTCATTTTGACCATTTTTAGTAGGGTTTTATCCCCTAATGGCCTAAGCTCTTATCATTCTAAGTCATTCTATTCCAAAGAAGAAAGAGTTCCTCTTCTCCAAGTCTCAAGCTCCAAGAAAGAACTACCATCTTCAAGCCTCCGTTCTTTTCAACCTAGCATAGAAAACTTCAATTCAGGTATATGGGCATTCAATAAGGGATCCCTTTTACCCTTATGCCCAAAATTCTCAACTTTTACTTTGATTTATGACTTTATGAAATTAGGGTTCTTACCTAAATTGAGGAAAATCTATGGGTTTTATTTTAAAGTATCAATTCATGATTTTCCATTGATTACCCATGTTTTAAATGAGATTCTTTATGTGATTTCAAAAGCCCATGCATAAAGAAGGATTTCTAGTATAATTTCATTAAGTTACATGTCTTCAAGCAAAATTGGCATTTTTAGATAACATGACCTCAAGTATTATGAAATTGCATGTATAATTCTTCAAGTTATGAATTTACGAAGAAAATTATGTTTTGAATTATTTTATTGCTATGCTTAAAGACTTATGATTTGAGATTTGCATGACATCATATATGTTCTTATGCTTTTGCAACAGTTTTGAACATCATATATGTCCCTATATTTTATGAAAGGTTTGGCATCTAGATATGTCTACCTAAGCTATGTGAATTGCATCGTATCAGATATACCCTTACACTTTTCAAACAGATTTGGCATTAGATATGTCAAAAGCAGTGTTTTAAAAGGCGGCGGCATGAGGCGAGGCATTTTACGTAGCATGGGGTGAGGCGTAAGTTTCGAGACACAGGGCGTAAGTCCCATGAATCTACGGGGCTTATATCTCATGTACTTCAATTTTATAATTTTATTACTAACAAAATATGTAAAAGTAATAATTTTTCAATAATTCTGCATATAAATTTAAATAAATCACCAATAAAATAAAAAATAATATTATAATTATTATTTGAGAAAGGTAACGATACAAAAAATGATAATACCCGAGATAATCTTTAAAATTAAATGATCATTCATTTTCATATCTACTATATATTCCTACCCTCAACTAATATTTGCACTGATTATTATCTAAGTATTTCAAAAGAGAAAGATAAAAAGTGTAAGAGCAATAATAAAAATGGATAAAGTTGTCTGAGGAACATAAAAAGTCACTACAACATGAAAACATGATAGAATAAAGTATAAATATTATTACTCCAATAATAAAAAATATGATTTATAGCAAAAATACTTTTAAAAAAATGAAAATCAAAATTAACGCTCGGGACTTACATTTTTGCACCTAGGATTTACGCTTTTTTGCCCGGGACTAATGCCCCAAATTATAGGGCTTATGCCTTATGGATCTGCATTTTTAATTTACGCCCAGAGCATTTTTGGTACGCCCTGCCTCGGGACTCGACCGGAAAACATTTTTGAAAACACTGGTCACAAGTATAAGTTGAGCTATAAGTATGTTTTGAGAGTAGTATTGAGCACTAAGTTGGATTGGGTGAGCGTACCTCTTGTAAGTCCCAGAACTACGTGCCATCATAGGTTCTTTAAGACCCCTCTGTGGGCATCAGACATCGTGATCACACTAGTTATGCCTTTGTACCCTGACAAGGTATATTGGGTCCTTTCGATGGGGCGAATACATCGGATTTCATGTAGCTCACATGGTCTATGTCGGTTAGAGAACCTCCCACAAAAATATTTTCAGTTATTTAAATGCATTGACTCTTTGCTTTCAGATTTCAGAAGTTCTATTAGTATTTATGGCTTTTAAGTATATTTTTCCTATGATATTGCATTGAGTCTTTCGCATTCCAGCTTTCACAATCATAGCATGATTTCTGTTTTAAAGTATGTATAGCATGTTTACTTCAGATTTTGCATATCTCATATACTCAGTACATCCTATAGTACTGACGCATTTCTTGTGTTGCATCCTCTTGATGATGCAGATTCAGGTTTGGGTCCTCAGATTCGTGGCTAGAGATTAGACGGTATCCCATCTTTGAGTGGTGAGTCCTCATACTTTGAGGGCTAGTATCAGTTGTCTATCTTTATGGTTTATGTTTAGTATTTGGATTTAGCTGGGGTCTTATCCCAGCAACTCAGTATTCAGTTTAGAGGCTTTCAGACATAGTAGAGATTCTGTATTTAGGTTTCAGATTCTGTTATGTTATGTTTGAGCTGTTGGTGACTCAGTCTATTTATCTCTTCAGTTTGATGCATCCGTTCAGTTTATCTATGTTTGTTTAAGTCATGCTTTATCCAAGGGTTAATTTGGGGCACTTGTCGTCCCGGGTCCCGTGTTACGTCTAGGGGGTAGCCTCGGGCTGTGACAAACTTGGTATCAGAGCATCAGGTTCAAGAGTCCTAGGGTGTCTGAAAGCCACATCGAGTAGAGTCTCTTTCATGTGTGTGAAGCACGCCACACTTATGAGAGAAAATCTATGAGGTATCTTAGGAAAAACTTCACTTCTTTCTTAATCAGTGTCATATGAAAGAGTTTAACTCTATTAACCCTCTAATCCATTCTTTATGCATTTTAGACTATGCCTCTTCGTCGTGCCATGCCTCACCGGGCCAATGCTTGAAATGCTAACCCTCCGATTCTAGATCCCGAGGTCACAAATGTGGAGTTCAGTAATGCTATTCATATGCTAGCCTAGACTATGGCCGCTCAGGCCAATCAGCAGGCTTTTATCCCCTCCTAACACCAAGGTGGAGTTGCAGCCCGAGTCCGATACTTTATTCGCATTAACCCACATGAGTTCTGGGGTTTGAAAGTTGGTGAGGATCCACAAAATTTCTTGGATGAGGTAAAGAAGATCTTTGGGGTAATGCAAGTTGTTGGTGTGGAGGGTGTTGAGCTAGCTTTCTATCAACTCAAGGACGTGACTCATATTTGGTTTACTCAATGGAAAGATGCTAGGTCTAGGGACGTGGTCCCTATGACTTGGGAGTGTTTTGAGAAGACATTTCTTGAACGGTTCTTCCCGAGCGAGTTCAGGCAAGCTAAGGCCGAAGAATTCATGAATTTGAGGCAAGTTTCCATGATGGTTCAGGAGTATGGGTTGAAGTTCACCAAGCTTTCTAGGTATGTGCCTTCCATAGTGGCGTACCCGTGGGATTAGATGAGTAATTATATTTATGGAGTATTAGATTTGGTAATACAGGAGTGTAGGTCTGTGATGCTTTTGAGTGACATGGATAATTCTCGACTTATGACTCATGCCCAACAGATCGAGGGAGACAAGTTGAGGAGATGGCAAGGGAAAATAAGAGGGTTAGATCAGAGAGTTCAGGTTTTGGCCATTAAAGATCTGGAGGCGGACATTGCTTTTCCTTTCAGAAGATGTCATCAGGACCCATGCATTCTTCAGCCAGTACTCTTTCTTAGGCCTCCAGGCCCCATCATGATCAGTCAGGTAGAGGTGCAGGCTCTTATTCTCAGGGGAGTGGTACAAAGGGGCCTCATTTCAGAAGAAATCATCAGGGCCCATTCATTCTTCAGCTAGTGCACCTACCCAGGACTCGTCATGATTAGACTGGTGGAGGATCTGGTTCCTATTTGCTGGGGAGTGTTGCAAAGGGGACTCCTTACCATTTTTGCAACAAGTGTGGTAGAAGCTACCCCGGTGAGTGTTTGGTTGGTAGAGAGGGATGTTTTGGATGTGAGCAGGTTGGACACAAGATTAAGGATTGCCCTTCAACTAAGAAGGGGCAGGGAGGTACTAGGACTCAGTATGCTCCAGCAGCCCCAGGTGGTTGACCGGCCTAGCAGGGCACAATTTCTAGTTCTAGTGGTCAGCACTAGAACTGCCTTTATGCCATTTCCTCACACCAGGACCAGGAGAGTTCACCGAACGTTGTTACTGGTATGTTGAAAGTCCTCTCTCTCGATGTTTATGCTTTATTGAATCCCGGTGCCTCTTTATCTTTTGTAACCCCTTATGTTACTTATATGTTCAAGATTAGTCCTGATCAGCTCTTACAACCCTTTTGTGTTTCTACCACTGTTTGTGAGTCAGTCCTAGCTAAAGGAATCTACCAAAATTTCCCTATCTCAATCCTTCATAGAGTGACTTCAGTGGATCTAGTAGAGTTGGAGATGACTGATTTTGATGTTATTCTTAGTATGGATTGGTTGTATGCATGTTATGCCTCGGTTGATTGTCGTACTCGAGTCATCAGTTTTAAGTTATTTAATGAACCTGTCTTAGAGTGGCAAGGTTGTCCTCCATCCTCGAAGGGTCATTTCATATCTTATCTTAAGACTAGGTAGATGATTTCTAAGGGTTATGTCTGTCATATAGTTTGGGTTATGGACACGGAGTCTGAAACCCTATCTCTCCAATCAGTTCTTATTGTGAATGAGTTTCTATAAGTGTTTCCCAAGGATTTACCTGGAGTCCCTCCTGAGCAGGAGATCAACTTTAGAATAGATCTTCTCCCAGATACGTATCCTATCTCTATTCCTCCCTATAGGATGTCTCCCGCGGAGCTTATGGATTTGAAGGATCAGTTGGAAAACCTCCTTGATAAAGGTTTTATTTGACCCAGCATCTCTCCATGGGGTGCTCTGGTCCTATTCGTGTAAAAGAAAGATGGTTCCCTCAGAATGTGTATTGACTACCATCAGTTGAACAAGGTCACAATCAAGAATAAGTATCCTATTCATAGGATTGATGACTTCGTCGATCAGCTTCAGGGTGCCAGTTACTTCTCCAAGATCAACCTTAGATCCGATTATCATCAGCTTCATGTTCGAGAGTGTGACATTTCAAAGACAACTTTCAGAACTCGGTATAGTCACTATCAATTTGTGGTTATGTCTTTTGGACTAACGAATGCTCCTGCAGCTTTTATGGATTTGATGAACTGTGTGTTCAAGCAGTATTTAGATATGTTTATGATTGTGTTCATTAATGATATCCTAATCTACTCTCGGAGTAAGGAGGAGTATGCGGACCATTTTATAGTGGTGTTGCAAACTCTTGGGATCGACAATTATTTCCTAAGTTTAGCAAGTGTGAGTTTTGGATGCAATCTGTTGCTTTTCTGGGTCATATTGTGATGAGAGATAGTATTCGAGTTGATTCGCAGAAGATAGAGGCAGTAAAGAACTGGCCTAGACCCACTTTCCCATCTGATATTAGGAGCTTTTTGAGTTTGGCTGGTTACTACAGGAGATTTGTGGAAGGTTTCTCTTCCATTGCTACCCCATTGACTTAGTTGACTCAGAAGAAGGTTAAATTTCAGTGGTCTGACCTGTGTAAGAAGAACTTCCAGGAATTAAAGACTAGATTGACCACAGCTCCAGTGTTGGCTCTACCCGAGCACCTAGATAACTTTATTGTGTATTGTGATGCTTCTAGAATTGGTTTGGGTTGTGTGCTAATGCAGCTTGGTAAGGTGATTTCTTATGCTTCAAGACGGATTAAGATTAATGAGAATAACTACCCCACTCATGATCTTGAGTTAGTGGCCATTGTTTTTTCTCTTAAGATTTGGAAACACTACTTGTATGGTGTTCATGTGGATGTGTTCACCGATCATAAGAGTCTTCAGTATATGTTCACTCAAACGGAATTGAATCTTTGCCAAAGAAGATGGCTTGAGCTTCTTAAGAATTATGATATGAGTGTGCTTTATCATCCGGGTATGGCCAATATCATGGGAGATGTACTTAGTAGGGTGTCCATGGGTAGTGTGTCTTCGATTAAAGATGGAAAGAAGGAATTGGATAAGGATGTCCATCGAGCTGCTCGATTTGGAGTTTGCCTTATGTATTCGACAGAAGGTGGTGTTATTATTCAGAATGGTTCTAAATCATCTTTGGTAGTTGAAGTGAAAGAGAAGTAAGATAGTGATCCTATTTTGCACCAGCTGAAGGGTGCAGTCCATCAGGAAAGGGTAGAGGTTTTCTCCCAAGGGGGAGATGGTGTACTTCGATATCAGGGTCAATTGTGTGTTCCTAACATAGATGGGTTGAGACAGTGGATTTTGATGGAGGCTCATAGCTCCAGGTATTCTATTCCCCCCAGTGCCACCAAGATGTACCATGACTTACGGGAAGTCTATTAGTGGAATGGCATGAATAGGGACATAGCAGGTTTTGTGGCTAAGTGTCCCAACTGTTAACAAGTGAAGGTAGAGCATCAGGGACTGGGTGGTATGACTCAGGATATTGACCTTTCTACTTGGAAGTGGGAAGCGATCAATATGGACTTCATTATAGGTTTGCCTCATACCCGAAGACAACATGATTCTATTTGGGTGATTGTCGACCGGATGACTAAGTCATTCCACTTCTTGGTTGTTAAGACTACGGATTCAGCAGACGATTATGCCAGACTCTACATTCGGAGGATAGTCAAATTGCATGGTGTTCCATTTTCTATCATTTCAGATAGGGGTACTCAATTAACATCTCAGTTTTGGAAGTCATTTCAGAAAGGTCTTGGTACTCAGGTTAAGCTTAGCAAAGCTTTTCACCCACAGACGGATGGCCAGGCAGAGCATACTATTCAGACTTTGGAGGATATGTTGAGACATTGTGTGATTTATTACAAAGGTAATTGGAATGATCACTTACCTCTTATCGAGTTTGCCTACAACAACAGCTTCCATTCTAGCATCCATATGGTTCTTTATGAGGCACTTAATGGGCAGAGGTGTAGATCTCCTATTGGTTAGTTTGAAGTCGGTAAGGCGGATTTTATTGGTCCAGATTTGGTTCATGAGATGATGGAGAAGGTTCACATTATTAGGGAGAGGTTGAAGACTGCTCAGAGTCGTCATAAATCGTATGCGGATGTGAGGAGAAGATAATTGGAGTTTGAGGTTGATGATTGGGTATTTCTGAAGGTGTCACCTATGAAGGGTGTGATAATGTTTGGAAAGAAAGGGAAGCTTATTCCCTAATATGTAGGTCTTTATCAGATTCTGAGGAGAGTTAGTAGTGTTGCTTATGAGTTGGATTTGCCATCAGATCTAGAACTGGTTCATCCGATTTTCCATGTTTCCTTGTTGAAGTAGTGTGTTAGTGATCTGACCTTGATTATTCCTTTGGAAGATGTGGGTGTGAAGGATAACCTTACTAATGAGGAAGTTCCCGTGGAGATTCTTGATCATCAGATTAGGAGGTTGAGAAACAAAGAAGTCACTTCGGTAAAGGTCCTTTGGAGAAATCAGCTAGTGGAGGGAGGTACTTGGGAAGCAGAAGCAGCCATGAAAGTAAAGTATCCTCATCTCTTTCCTTCCAATCCAGTTTCAGCTTGAGGTATTAGTTTCCTCCTGTGTTTGTCCCTCCTACTCTGTTCCGCTAGTTTTCTTCATGATCCTAGCATGCATTCATGTTTTTCGAAATTAGTTCAATCATGTTTTAAGTTAAAAAGCTCAGTTCTCATGTTTACTCTTGAGTTTTATGTTTTGTTGTTTGGTTGGGTTGTTATCTCTCCTGTTTTCCTTGTGTAACCTTCATTCAAGGATGAATGATCCCAAGGGGAAGATATTGTAACACCCCAGAATCCAAATCAGTTGTCTAACTCAGAATCCAGTGCTACAGTATTGACCCCCACGGGCAGCGCCACGGGTGTCGTAGCTCCAACATATAGTGGGGCGCATCATAGGAAACATCCAGTGGCTTTGAGCCAAGTCCCCTCCACCTCACAGGCGATGGCCTATGGTACGCCATCGTCAGGATCTTCCATTGGCTTTTCCCCAACTTTCCAGTGCCCCAACGGGCTACGCCACGGGCGTCATGGCTACGATAGCCCATGGGACCATGTCTTCAGAACCTTCCAGGAACCTCAATATTTCAGACAGCTTACCCGATGCCTTGGCCGATGGCCCATCATGGGTATGATGCCCGTCGAGCAGCCCGTGAGGCGACAGTTTCCTGGAGTTTTTCATTTAAGTTAGGGGTATTTTTGTCTTTTCCCCTATTCATTAACTCCTAAGTGAGATTGTTTTGACCATTTTTAGTAGGATTTTATCCCTTAATGGCCTAAGCTCTTCTCATTCTAAGTCATTCTATTCCAAAGAAAAAAGAGTTCCTCTTCTCCAAGCCTCAAGCTCCAAGCAAGAACCACCATATTCAAGCCTTTATTCTTTTCAACCTAGCATAGAAAGCTTCAATTCAGGTATATGGGCATTCAATAAGGGATCCCTTTCACCCTTATGTCCAAAATTCTCAAGTTTTACTTTGATTTATGACTTTATGAAATTAGGGTTCTTACACAAATTAAGGAAAAGCTATGGGTTTTGTTTTAAAATATCAATTCATGATTTTCCATTGATTACCTATGTTTTAATTGAGATTTCTTAAGTGTTTTAAAAAGCCCATGCATAAAGAAGGATTTCTAGTATGATTTCATTAAGTTTCATGTCTTCAAGCAAAATTGGCATGTTTAGATAACATGACCTCAAGTATTATGAAATTGCATGCCTAATTCTTCAAGTTATGAATTTAGAAAGAAAAGTATGTTTTGAATTATGGTATTGCTAAGCTTTAAGACTTATGATTTGAGATTTGCACGACATCAGATATGTCCTTATGCTTTTCCAATAGTTTTGGACATCAGATATGTCCCTATGTTTTATGAAAGGATCGGCATCATGTGATAAGCTATGTGAATTGCATGGTATCATATATACCCTTATGTTTTTCAAATAGATTTGGCATCACATATGTCGCAAGTATAAGTTGAGGTATAATTATGTTTTGGGTGTAGTATTGAGCATCGAGTTGGATTGGGTGAGCATACCCCTTGTAAACCCCAGAACTACGTTCCACCATAGGTTCTTTAAGTCCCCTCTGTGGGCATCAGACATCGTGATCACACTAGTTATGCCTTTTTATCCTGGCAAGGTATATTGAGACCTTTCAATGGGGAGGATATATCAGATTCCATCTAGCTCACATGGTCTATGTCGGTTAGAGAACCTCCCACAGAAACAGTTTAAGTTATTTAAATGCATTGACTCTTTGCTTTCAGATTTCAGAAGTTCTATTAGTATTTATGGTTTTCAAGTATATTTTGCCTATGATATTGCATTGAGTCTTTCGCATTCCAGCTTTCACAATCATAGCATGATTTCAGTTTTAAAGTATGCATAGCATGTTTACTTTAGATTTTACCTATCTCACATACTCAGTACATCTTATAGTACTGACGTATTTCTTGCGCTGCATCCTCTTGATGATGCGGATTTAGGTTTGGGTCCTCAGATTCGTGGCTAGAGATTAGTCGGTGTCCAGCTTTGAGTGGTGAGTCCTCATACTTTGAGGTCTAGTTTCAGTTGTCTATCTTTATGGTTTCTATTTAGTATTTGGAGTTAGCTGGGGTCGTGTCCCAGCAACTCAGTATTCAGTTTAGAGGCTTTCAGACATAGTAGAGATTCTGTATTTGGGTTTCAGATTCTGTTATGTTATGTTTGAGCTATTGGTGACTCAGTCTATTTATCTCTTCAGTTTGACACTTCCGTTCAGTTTAACTGTATTTGCTTAAGTCATGCTTTAGCCAAGGGTTAACTTGGGGCACTTGTGGTCCCAGTTCCCATGTTACATCTAGGGGTAGCCTCGGGGTATGACACTAATCCCATCCTTAGACACCACGTGTCCTAGGAATGCAACTGAATCTAGCCAAAACTCGCACTTTGAGAACTTTGCATAAAGCTGGTGATCTCTCAAAGTCTGAAGTACAGTCCTGCTCATGCTCATCTCTACTCCACAAATATATCAAATGTCGTCTATGAAAACTATCACAAAAGAGTCCAGATACGAGCTAAGCACCTTATGCATGAAGTCCGTGAAGGTTGCAGGGGCATTAGTCAACCCAAAAGACATCATCAGGAACTCATAGTGGCCATAACATGTCCTAAATACTATCTTAGGGATGTCCTCTGCCCTAATCCTCAACTGGTGGTAGCCTGACCTGAAATCTATCTTTGAAAAAATGGTTGAACCCTGAAGCTGGTCAAACAAATCATCTATGTGCAGCATCAGATACCCATTCTCACAGTCACCCTATTCAGCTGCTTATAATCAATACACATCCGCATCGACCCATCCTTCTTTTTCACAAACAGAACAGGAGCACCCCAAGGCAATACTCTCGGCCTAATAAACCCTTTAGCTAACAAGTCCTGGAGCTTCTCCTTAAGCTCCCGCAACTCAACTGGAGCCATATGGTAAGAAGAAATAGAAATGGGCTTGGTGCGCGGCTCTAACTCAATAGTGAAGTTAATATCTCTCTCAGGTAGAAGGCCTGACAGGTCGGAAGGAAACATATCTAGGAAGTCTCTAACCATAGGAATAGACTTAAGAGAAGAAGGGTCAGCACTAGCATCTCGGACATATGGTAGATAAGCTAAACACCTGCGAGAAATCAACTTCCTAGCTCGTAGACAAGAGATAATCCCAGATGGTGTGTGGCTAAAACAACCCTGCCACACAACCAGGGATACACCGGGCACGGCTATAGTAATAGTCTTGGCATAATAATCCAAAACCGCACGGTGAGGGGATAACCAGTCCATGCCCAATATCACATCAAAATCTAACATATCAAGGATCATCAAATCACCCTAAGTCTCTAAATCACCAACAAAAATCGTACAGGATCTCACAATCCTATCCACTACTAAAGAATCTCCTACTGGGGTCAAAACAGATATAGGCACAGATAATGGCTCACTAGAAAATCCCAAACAAGGCACAAAGTAGGAAGATACATACGAACAAGTAGATGTAGGATCAAATAAAGCCATAGCTGACTGACGGCACACAGAAATTATACCTGTAATCGCATCTGAGGACTTTGCCTCCGGTCTCCCAGAGACCGCATAAAATTGACGACGACCTCCATCTACCCGACTGCCATCCCTACCACCTGCTCTGCCATACGGGGCACCACCTCTAGCCTGACCACCACCTCATTTAATTGGTGGTTGAACTGCTCGTAAAGGCTGGACCGATTGAGCGGCTGACTGAACTGTATCCTACTGGGGCAATCTCTTGCATAATGGCCAACAACACAATAATCATAGAAAGGCCCTGACGGCCTGAACTGTCGATATATACCAGTAGAACCTGTATGGCCACCGCAACTTGATGCCCCAGAAGCTGCACCCCTCGAAGAGTAACCCTGCTCAAACTGAGAACTACCCGAAGTCTGAAGTGAAGCCTGAACTGGTAGACTGGACTGACCTTGGGGCTGCTATGGCTGATAACCCTGGCCTCACTGGCTCTAACCTCTACCACCATGACAAGAACCACTGTAGCTACCCTGATGATGAGGCCTTTTATCTCTGACCCTTGGATCATTATGGTGAAAGTCCTTCATAGTACTAACATAGTATGTGATAGCCTGAAATGATCGACCGCTAGCAACTAATATCTCAAATGGTTGTCTAAGCTCTGTCTGCAAACCCCAAACAAATCTGTGAATCATGTCCGGCTCGGTAGGAAATGATCATAGCCCCAAATAGAGCCAGCTGATGGAAGCAAGTCTCATACTCAGATATAGACATGGATCCATGCATAAGCCTAGTGAACTTCTCCCTGCGATGCTCGCGGTCACTCTGAGGCAAGAACTTGTCCATAAAGGCCTCATAGAACTCGGACCAAGGCAACGGAGGTGATGAAGATGGTTCGTAAGCAACCTGTGCTGGCCACTATAACTTTGTTAGACACTCCAGCTGATAAGTAGTATATACAACCCCGTGAGTCTCTAACAAACCAAATGATGTAACATCTCCTCACAAGTAGTAATGAAGTCATGTGGATCTTGACCCAGTGCACCAGAAAATCTAAGCGGTGCTAATCTCAAAAATCTGCCCAATGTCTTCTGCTCCATCTCTGTCATAATTGGGTGATGAGCAAGTGGTTGTGCAACAGCTGGAACTGGAATAACCTCAGCATGGGGAGCCGCAATAGCTAGATGCGCTCCTAAACTCTGAACACCCAGGGCTGCCCCCTGAGCTGATGTCTGTGCTACCTCAGAAAGTTGTTCTCCAATCATACCCAAAGGTTATAGAAGCAAACTCCAAATATCTAAAGATTGAGCTGGGGTTGACACAAAAGCTGGTGTTGAAGTTGGCACCTGAGTTGTCCCCGGGTCCACATATTATTGCTCAAGAACAAACTCGGGCTTATAATCATGCTCGAGCTCTATATTAACTCTAGCAGCTCTAGCAGGTGCCGCTGTTGCTCGGGCACGTCCTCGACCCCTACCTCTATGACCTCCCCGACCCCTAGCTAGAATCAGAGGTGAAAGGTTCAAAGGCTCTCCTCCGTCAGAAGCAGACGATCTCATACGAACCATCTGCGGAAGAGTGAACTAGAACAAGTGAGATTCCAAGAAACTTCCAAGAATACTATGCATGATATAGAAGAAGAAAAGTCCATGTTTCCTAAGATGTCACTGTAGCCTCCCAAAGATTGAGTACGGACATCTCCAACCCAATCTGTAGGACTCTACTAGACATTGGCTCCTATACCAATGATACCAGTAAACCTAGGCTTTGATACCATGCTATCACGACCCAATTTCTCGATCATGATGGCACCTAAAACCCCCCAGTAGGTGAACCAATTCCCAAAGCCTAGAACGGTTAGTAATGGGCTACTATCTAGCAAGTAAGTGGAAGAATAGTATAAATAGTGGAAGCAAGGGCGATAAGCAAAGAAAGTGAACATCAAGAATATATATAACATAAATACGAAAGCTAAACCAACCCAAAAGACCTGGTATCATAGTATAGAGTCGGAACTACATCAACGGAGTACAAAAGATCCAAAACAATATATACAGATGTCTCTGAATAGTAATAGAGTACATAATACAAAAAATAAACTAAAAGCTAAGCTCTGGTCGCCAAGAGCTCACCCTCAGTCTGGAATGGTCCAAACCTCCTCGTGCGAGCTAACAGCAATGGCCCACACTAGGATCTACACCAGAAGATGCAGAAGTATAGTATGACCACCAATTGCTAAACAATGGGTACCTAATAGGTATCATAGGCCGACTGGGCGCATTAAGATAAAAAAGCAATAATAAGCATAGTAGAAGCAAATAGTCACAGAAATCAATGAATAAGTACACAGAATCTAGCACGAAAGGAATACAAGTAGAAAATAACATACATGGCTAGCTACTAGAATACATATATCACAGGCACAGGTGAAAGAAAGAAGTAACACTCTTGGGATCCTCGCAATAACAATATATATAGAAGGTTTTAGAAAATGGGTGGTATACCAGTAACCTTAAGTAATAGAGAAGAAGGAAAACAAAATAATGATAGCATGCTCGAACACAGGAATAATAACCAAGCCCAACTATGTAATACTAGTCTCAACATCCAGTTATAATAAGAAGTCAACATAAGGAATCATAAACTCGATTAAGCAATAATAGGTATACCTACAGTCCCAACAGTGCCCATACACCCAAGAAACACAAACAAGTGAAGACAAACCCTCTGGCATCCTATGCTACCACAGCATACACTCAGCAAACAGCAAGAAAGGGTGGAACCTCACATAAATGGATGATATTATATGATATGTTGAACTAAGAGTGATAGCAGTGTCGTATGTTACCCCCTCTGATACCTCAAAGATCCAATGGACGCAAGATCCATGGAAGGGATTTCCTCGAGTACCTCTACTCCATCGTACACACCCTCCCCTCTCCAGTCACTCTCGGCGCGTAGCACTTGGTCTGCAATGGAAGGGTCTATAGAGGTCTACTCAGAGACCACATACTAAATCTCAAACCTTGGTATAATAGTCCAGAGTATCACCGGATTCAAACTAGTACCCAAATCTCAATAATGCACGCCTGGATCCTATCCGGGTCTAAATCAATGAAATAAGTCTCAAAATAACCTTTCAAGGGTACCCGGGCATATTTGGGTCTAAAACAGTAGTAAATCAAATTTGGTGCTCGATTTTACCAAGTCTAATATCATTTTTCATCAATAACAAACAAGTTTAGCACCTCGGCTCAACTGGGTCTAGTATAAGTAGGGAAAATTGTGATAAATTTCTCATTAACTTTTCTTACCCCAAGAAGATCCATTCAAACAGTACCAAACCATCTTAAAACCATTTTTACCAAAAACGAGCCCCTGAGGCCATGCAAGGTTTATAAATCCATAAAAGATAGGACCGAAGCCAAAATTGTCACACCCCGAGGCTACCCCCTAGACGTAACACGGGACTCGGGACCACAAGTTCCCCAAGTTAACCCTTGGTCATAGCATAACATAGGCATACACTAGGAAATATAGCGGAAGCATAAATAGAAAGATAGGCAACCCAACCCGTAAATGATGAAGTCAATAAGAAATGTAATCCCAAAAGGGAGACTCGAATAATATCTATGTCTGAAAAGCCTCTACATGACATAAGGAGTTGCAAGTACAAGACCCTAGCTAACTCAAAGTACGAAAGTAAACAGCCATACATAATACTAAGATCATAACTAGCCCTCGAATAATGAGGACTCACCAACACTGACTGGAATGGCCTGTGGTCTCTAGTCACGTGCCTGAGGGAGGGAACCTGAGTCTGCATCATCAAGAGGATGCAGCGCAAATATGCGTCAGTACTATACGATGTACCGAATATGTGAGATATGTATATGATATGATGAAATATACTTGGAAGCATGCTTAAAACTGAGATCATGCATAATTTGTGATAAAACATGCTTAGAATATCCTTGAAGCTGAAATCATATGATAATAGTAAAATCTGTAATATAATGACTCAAAGCAATAACATAAGCTGAAAACAAAGTCAAAGTCATAAACCATAAGTAGTAGGTCTGAAATCTGAAGGCAATGAGTCAATACAATCTTTTCTTGAAAACTAATTTCTGTGGGAAAATACCATAAGTAAAGCTTAAGTCATGAAATAGATAACTTGATGTATTAAAACTTTCTTACGGGAGTTTCTTATAATCGACTATAGACCATGCGAGCTACATGGAATCTAACTATATAACTCTAGTTAGCAAAGCTGACTTGAACCGACCCAAGGAACGAGTCACCATATCCAACTATATAACCCTAGTTGACAAAGCTGTCCTAATGCCCGCTAAGCACAGGACACCATGATCAATATGTGGTACCACTCTCATAAGACCATAAGGCACTTCATTTCATTACCTATGTTGGCAACGTAGTTTTTGACTGGGGTAATCGTACCCTCATTGCTCGGTGCTAAATACTACTCCCAAAATATATACATATAGCTCATAATTTCATAGTGGCACAATATCATGCCAAATCTTGTTTGAAAAGCATGAAAACACATCGGGCATCATGCAATTCTCATAGCTTAGGTAGGCACATCTAGATACCAAACCTTTCATAAAACATAGAGACATATCATATGTCATATTGTTCATACTTCAAAATTCTTAAAACTTAGCATAGCCATAATTCAAAACATACTTTTCTTTCTAAATTCATAACTTGAAGAATTAGGCATGCAATTTCATGATAATAGAGGCCATGTTATCTAAACATGCTATTTTTTCTTGAAAACATGCAATTCGATAAGATCGTGCAAAAATTTACTATCAACATATGGGCCTTTGAAATCAAATAAGGAACTTCAATTAAATCATAGATACGTAACGAGAAACCATGAACTTATGCTTTAAAACTGAACCCATAAGTTTTCTCCAATTTGGGTAAGAACCCAAGTTTCATAAATTGGATAAGGATTAGCCTTAAAATCATGAATAGGAAACCCCTTATAAAAACTCATGAAAAAAATCATGCAATTTAGTGTTAGAATCTATAGAAGAATCATGAGAAAATAATTTATAGAAGAACACATGAGAATTGGGTAAGAACCCTAATTTAGAAATTCATAAAATCAGTTTAGAAGATTGGGGTTTTGGGCATAAGCGTGAAGGAATTCCCTTATTGAATACCCACATACCTTGATTGAAGCTTTCCTAACTTGGGACTTGAGGATGGAGACTTGAAGATGGAATCCTTAGCTTGAAGCTTGGAGAATGGAGACCCTTTTCTTCTGTTGGAACTTGATTGAGAGAATGGTAGAGAACCTAGGGTAAGTGGGAATAAAACCCCTTCTAATTTGCCCAAAATGACTTAACTTAGGAGTTAAAAGAGTGGAAAATTATTGAAATACCCCTGGGAAAAGAATTTAAAAACTTCAAAAAAATTCGTCAAAGGCTTCCACGAACACAAATCACGGCCCGTGGAATGAATCACGGTCCGTGGAATGGAAGTCGTGGTTCCAAGGGACTTTTTAGGGCTCTAGACTGATTTCCACGAGTTGGTTTCATGACCCGTGCAAACTTCCATGACCCGTGGAACCTTCTCATGATTTTCGAGAAAAACACTGATTTCTACGAGTTGGTTTCACGACCCGTGGAACCTTCTCGTGGTTGTTGTCTGTCATTTTGACAGACACACACCCTTTAGTAAAACACTGATAACTTTTTGATCCGGACTAGGATTAATGTGAGGTTGGCGGCGTTAGAAAGAAGCTTCAAATACCTTTAATTTGGTAGTTACTAGGATATCTAACTCTTTATATTCTAGGAGTTATGATCATTTGAAGTTTACCCTTGAAAAATCTTATACTAAAACTCAATCGGTAAGGAAGCTTTCAACTCGACTTTGAGCTAGAGGTTCTTTATGACCCTTATTCATAGCTAATACACCTTCAAAACTTAAGAATAGGTCTTATACTTAGATATATAGAAAATTTATCTTGTTCGGGTCTAACAACACATGAAAAATGATTCAGGTTTGGCTTAGAATTTCTGGGGTGTTATAATATCTCCCCCTTGGGATTATTCGCCCTCGAATGAAGACTTCTAAGTTGAGAGTGGAGGGGGAAAGGGTTGCAATTCTATCAACTGAATTTTAAAAGCTGAAGTATTTACCTGATAACTGATCTCTGACTGAATTATAAACTGAGTTGAACTCATGAGGCATGTAAGCATACTGAGGGCATGAGAACAACTGATGGTGTATGAGACTGAATGGCTAACATAATAACTGATCTGGATTAAGAGTAGTGTCTCAGCTGAAACTCATAAGGAATGAGCGCATTCTTAGAAATCATAGATAACTGAAAAGGACGTCAAACTGAGAGGGGTAACTATACGAGGAAACCATTCTCTTTTAAACTGAACTTACTACCTTGGACTAAACTGAATGTAAGGCCTTCTAACCTTAGGAATGATTATCGATAGGTCTGAACTGATCTGATATGAGGAGTCTAGTATTCTTGCAAGCTGAAGTTACTTGACCTAAGATATGAGCACCCTAGGCTAGGAGTCTAACGACCTGCCTTTACCATGTTCAAGCCTATCTTGACTAAATCTCTTACATCTAGAGTTACCTCTCAAGAATGGTATTCCTCCTTATCAAGAAAATAAACTAAGCTTGAGCTCTAATCAATGGGTCACTAGGCACACAAAGCAAAATCCCACATGTATTTCATCATGAATTTTAAGCCTATCACTATGATCTCCCTATGATTTGTAGCTTATACTATCCACGACTTCTCCTCTCTTCCTAGCATATCTAGGAGCTGTAACTTGAAAAAATCCTACAAAGGGACATACCAAAATTCCTCATCTAACTATTTCACATGAATAATCCTATCCTAACCTTTCTTCCACGCTTACAACCTACTACTTCTCATCTAGGCTACTACTTAGCTTCCTCTCCTAACAGCTATGACAATACAAGAAGATCACTGAGAGAATAGAGTGGGAGCATGAGCATCACAAATGAAGGAATACTGATCAGGCTTGACTTATACTTAGTTTGATCTAGCCACTCAAGGTGGGGTTTGAGAAGTCAAGTGAAAAGGGCATGAGTGTCTCACATCCTGGACATACAAAGCATGGTTAGAGTAAGGATATCACAAGCATGAATTATTAGAGAAATCTGGTATGAGCATATACATGATGTAGCATGATTTCATTAGCCATTAAGGTATATCTTGAGAACTGAGTATGTAGACTGAGCATAGTGTGAGACATGAGCTTTCATATATGACAAGTATCATGGTGTAAGGCTGGAATTCATAGAATCATAGAGTAAGATTGGAATTCTGTCTTTGCAATTTCTGTTTGTTCTGGGAGTTGAGTATGGACGTGAATCTGCATGAAGTCCGTGAATTTGAATTAAGAACATGGCACTGGAATACAAAACATGAATGGGGTATTGTAATGAGGGAAGTATACTTAAGGTGCTAGGATAGAAATGAGTCTTTGCATCCCTCCTAAATTCATTCTGACACCCATTAGCATCACTACCCGAGTCTCCAAAATCTGACTGATTCTACATCCCACCATCTCCCCCTTAGATTCATGCTACGTTCTAAGTCTGTGCACCTCTCGCTAACCTATAAATGGAACTATGATCATTTTAATCTAGCAGAGCAAACATTACTCTAGGAGTTAATCTGAACATACACTTCCTTCTATAGTCTAAGGATTACCCTTACCTAAAAATCTTGGCCTCAACCTTTATATCTCAAGTAAGGGTTGTACATATCACACTCAATAACTTCCAACCTATACCTTGCAAAGACATGTCAAGCTTACATGGTTCTAACTCCCAAAGCTCTCTCTTTCTACTACCTACCAAATCAAATGTGTTAAAGCCTATACCGAGAGGCTCAAAATTGCCTATCCTTCTCTAACTCACACACATATATATATATATATCATGCCTACACATTCACACTGGCTGCAACTCATCACTTAAACTATTGCATACACTATACCAAGCCTACCAGAAAATACCACAAAACTATCATCCTTTTGTTCACATCCTATACCTGGTCTATACTAGCACAAGAAATTACCACTCTTTAATCCACACCAAGGGATGTATCATCCAATCACCCATCTAGTAAAACACAACTCTAAATACATACTCTAATCAACTATCATTCCCCCGTCTAGGCTACCTGTAATGACCCTTCTGGTCATTCTCGCGTTTATGCCTCCCTTGTGCCGTAAGAGTTGATTATCAAAATCGTGCGGTAGTGATTTGTGATAGTATGACCTTAACCCTCATCTCCTATCAAGGCTTGCGAACCTAAATTTGAGAATTTTATTAGCATCATGCGTATTTGAAAGTATTTGATTTAAATTAGAATTTGGTAAAAAGTTCTATTTTTCTAAAAATGTTTTAAATACTTACAAAAAAAATACTTGTATTATGATGTATTTGTGTATGTATTTATTTTACAAGAGTTTTATTATTTAATAATATTTTTATGGAGATAGTAAACTTAGTTATGTTGAAAATTATTATTATAATATAGTAGGTTTTATTTGAAATAATTTTCTATTAATTATGATATATTCAAAAGTTATATATTTTACCACGAACTTATACAATACCGGAATGTATATGTATCGGAAAAAAAATTATTTGTAATGACACCTCCACTCTACGTGGAGGTGGATGGGGTGTGGCACTAACTTTAACAAATACATATGCTGCCACGTATTAGCCTAACATTAATTACTTGATAATTGTTTCATTCATTTATTTTCCTTTTCATTCTCTAATACTTGATCCAATTGAAACAATTGGCAGAAAGAAACTACTACTTTATCTACTCTTTCTATATCATAGGTATACATCTGCACATATATTGCTCCTAATCATTCATTGATTTTATGGGGACAATACATGTATCGCTGAAGAGAGCTTTGTGGTAAAAATATTTTGGTGAGTTAGTTGATTCACAAAAGAAATTTGAATATCTACGACAAGTTATTCAACCCTAAACTCGAGTATAATTTCATTTCGGAGCTTCTTGGAGGGGTTCGAGCTTGGACATTTTCGTCCTAGCAGCTTGTCGTCGGACGACAGGTAGGTTATGGTTTAAACTCCCTAGACTTAGCATATATTGGGCGGCCGGGGGATTGTACGTAAACTCTTGCTATTTACTTACAGAATTGTTCCCTGTTACGGTTAAGCATGAAATTGGTTACTGTTAGGCTGTTAGTTTCTAGATTTTAGATTGATATGATTAGTTGAGTTTGATTCCTATCTCCGAGCATGCCTATCATTACTCTTTTCCTCTTTCTCTTACACTTGAGGTTACCGGTATACCGTCCAATTCATAAACTTATTATGTATATATTGTTATTGCAAGGACCCCAGGTACGTTGTTTCTTACTTTCACCTGTGCCTATGGTGTATATATTCTGTTTGCTGGCCTCACATGTGGTTCTGTTGACTTCCTTCTGGGCTAGTTCTTGTGTACCTTTTGTTGATTTCTGTGACTACTTGCTTCTATTCTGTCTGTTACTACACTTTTATCTTATATGTGCTCGGTCGGCCTATGATACCTACTGGGTACCTTATGCTTCGCATTTGGTGCTCACCCTACCCCCTACATCTTTTGGTGCAGATCCTAGCGTGGGCCATCGCTGTGATTCGTGCTTGGAGATCTGTTGGGGACTACTTCAGACTGAGGGTGAGCTCTTGGCGATCGAAGCTTAGCTTTAGTTTATCTTTTGCTTTATGTACTCTATTACCATTCGGAGACACTTGTATACATTATTTTGGATCATTTGCACTCCTTATATGTAGTTCTGGCTCTATACTATGATACCAGGTCTTGGGGTTTGGTTAAGTTTCCACATATGTATGTATATATATTCCTGCTATCTATTCTCTTCATCTTGTTCCCTTACTTTTGCTTATTAAATTGTTCTTCCGCTTATTTGTTAGAGAGTAGTCCATTACTAATTGTCTTGGGCTACGGGGATTTGTTCTCCTACTGGGGGGATTGTAGGTGCCATCATGACCGAGAAATCGGGTCGTGACACTACCATCCTTCTGACTTCATATTTCTGGATCTAGGTTCATTCTACTACTAATGGCTTACAATGCAACATCTGTCGGGTGGCAACACTACCCAAGGATCTAGGTACACATTTTCCCCTCTAACGGAATAATTAGTAACAAGGTTCTGAAAGAGGATCTGAGAGCACCTCGATAAGAGATAATCTGAGATTCACTACTTTTGGCACCGTAAATATGAGGTAAAGCAGGTGGAATTGGGACAATGCCTAAATTTAGAGAATAAATAGAGTTAAACTCTATCGCACGATATTGAAAATGAAAGAAGCGAAGTTTTTCCTAAGACACCTCGTAGCCTCTCTCTCATAAGTGTGGCACGCTTCACACCCATGAAAGAGGCTCTACTTGATGCGGCTTTCAGACACCCTAGGACTCTTGAACCTGATGCTCTAATACCAAGTTTTTCATGCCCCAAGGCTACCCTCTAGATGTAACATGGGACTCGGGACCACAAGTGCCCCAAGTTAATCCTTGGTCATAGCATAACATAAGCATACACTAGGAAACATAGCGGAAGCATAAATAGAAAGCTAGGCAATCCAACCCATAAATGATGAAGTTAATAAGAAATGTAATCCCAAAAGGGAGACTCGAATAATATCTATGTCTGAAAAGCCTCTACATGACATAAGGAGTTTCTAGGACAAGACCCTAGCTAACTCAAAGTACAAAAGTAAACAGCCATACAGAATACTAAGATCATAATTAGCCCTCGAATAATGAGGACTCATCAACACTGACCGAAATGGCCTGCGGTCTCTAGTCACATGCCTGAGGGAGGGAACCTGCGTCTGCATCGTCAAGAGGATACAGCACAAATATGCATCAGTACTATAGGATGTACCGAGTATGTCAGATATGCATGTAATATGATGAAATATACTTGGAAGCATGCTTAAAACTCAGATCATGCATAATTTGTGATAAAACATGCTTAAAATATCCTTGAAGCTGAAATCATGTGATAATAGTAAAATCTGTAATATAATGACTCAAAGGAATAACATAAGCTGAAAACAGAGTCAAAGTCATAAACCATAAGTAGTAAGTCTGAAATCTAAAGGCAATGAGTCAATACAATCTTTTCCTGAAAACTAACTTCTGTGGGAAAATACCATAAGCAAAGTTTAAGTCCTGAAATAGATAACTTGATGTATTAAAACTTTCTTACGGGAGTTTCTTATAACCGACAATAGACCATGCGAGCTACATAGAATATAACTATATAACCTAGTTAGCAAGGCTGACTTGAACCGTGCCAAGGAACGAGTCACCATATCCAACTATATAACCCTAGTTGGAAAAGCTATCCTAATGCCCGCTAAGCACAGGACACCATGATCAATATGTGGTACCACTCTCATAAGCCCATAGCGCACTTTATTTCATTACCTATATTGACAACGTAGTTTTGGACTTGGATAATTGAACCTTCGTCGCTCGGTGCTAAATACTACTCCCAAAACATATACATATAGCTCATAATCTCATAGTGGCACAATCTCATGCCAAATCTTGTTTGAAAAGCATGAAAACACATCGGGCATCATGCAATTCTCATAGCTTAGGTAGGCACATCTAGATACAAAACCTTTCATAAAACATAGAGACATATCATATGTCATATTGTTCATACTTCAAAATTCTTAAAACTTAGCATAGCCATAATTAAAAACATACTTTTCTTTCTAAATTCATAACTTAAATAATTAGGCATGCAATTTCATGACAATAGAGGTCATGTATCTAAACATGCTAATTTTTCTTGAAAACATGCAATTCGATGAGATCATGCTAAAATTCACCATCAACATATGGGCCTTTGAAATCAACTAAGGAACTTCAATTAAATCATAGATACATAATGAGAAACCATGAACTTATGCTTTAAAACTGAACCCATAAGTTTTCTCCAATTTGGGTAAGAACCCAAGTTTCATAAATTGGATAAGGATTAGCCTTAAAATCATGAATAGGAAACCCCTTATAAAAACCCATGAAAAAATTCATGAAATTTAGTGTTAGAATCCATAGAAGAATCATGAGAAAATAATTTATAGAAGAACACATGAGAATTGGGTAAGAACCCTAATTTAGAAATTCATAAAATCAATTTAGAAGATTCGGGTTTTGGGCATAAGGGTGAAGGAATTCCCTTATTGAATACCCACATACCTTGATTGAAGCTTTCCTAACTTGGGACTTGAGGATGGAGACTTGAAGATAGAATCCTTAGCTTGAAGCTTGGAGAATGGAGATCTTTTTCTTCTCTTGGAACTTGATTGAGAGAATGGAAGAGAACCTAGGTTAAGTGGGAACAAAACCCCTTCTAATTTTCCCAAAATGACTTAACTTAGGAGTTAAAAGAGTGGTAAATTATCGAAATACCCCTGGGAATAGAATTTAAAAACTTCAAAAAATTTCGTCAAAGGCTTCCACGGACACAAATCACGGCCCGTGGAATGAATCACGGTCCGTGGAATGGAAGTCGTGGTTCCAAGGGACTTTTAAGGGCTCTGGACTGATTTCCACAAGTTGGTTTCATGACCCGTGCAAACTTCCACGACCCATGGAACCTTATCATGATTTTAAGGAAAAAAACTGATTTCCACGAGTTGGTTTCACGACCCGTGGAACCTTCTCGTGGTTGTTGTCTGTCATTTTGACAGACAGACACCCTTTAGTAAAACACTGATAACCTTTTGATACGGACTCGGATTAATATGTGGTTGGTGGCGTTGGACAGAAGATTCAAAGACCTTTAAATTGATAGGTATTAAACTATCTAACTCTTTATATTCTAGGAGTTATGATCATTTGAAGTTGACCCTTGAAAAATCTTACACTAAAACTCAATCGGTAAGGAAACTTTCAACTCAACTTTGAGCTAGAGGTTCTTTATGACCCTTATTCATAGCTAATACACCTTCAAAACTTAAGAATAGGTCTTAATACTTAGATACATAGAAAATTTATCTAGTTCGGGTCTAACAACACATGAAAAATGGTTCAAATTTGGCTTAGAATTTCTGGGGTGTTACAATATCTCCCCCTTGGGATCATTCGCCCTCGAATGAAGACTTCTAAGTTAAGAGTGGAGGGGGAAAGGGTTGCAATTCTATCAACTGAGTTATAAAAGTTAAAGTATTTACATGATGACTGATCTCTGACTGAATTATAAACTGAGCTGAATTCATGAGGTATGTAAGCATACTGAGGGCATGAGAACAATTGATGGTATATGAGACTGAATGGCTAACATAATAACTGATCTGGATTAAGAGTAGTGTCTCAGCTGAAACTCATAAGGAATGAGCGCATTCTTAGAAATCATAGATAATTGAAAAGGATGTCAAACTGAGAGGGGTAACTATACGAGGAAACCATTCTCTTTTAAACTGAAGTTACTACCTTGGACTAAACTGAATGTAAGGCCTTCTAACCTTAGGAATGATTATCGATAGGTCTGAACTGATCTGATATGAGGAGTCTAGTATTCTTGCAAGCTAAAGTTACTTGACCTAAGATATGGGCACCCTGGGCTAGGAGTAAGAAAAGACTATTCTCACCTTAGTCACTACGGTTGATAACTCTTAAGATTAGAAACACCTTTCAACTACACTAACTCCTCTGAATACTAAGGTTTGAGTCTAACGACCTGCCTTTACCATGTTCAAGCCTATCTTGACTAAATCTCTTACATCTAGAGTTACCTCTCAAGAATGGTATTCCTCCTTATCACGAAAATCAACTGAGCTTGAGCTCTAATCAATGGGTCACAAGGCATACAATGCAAAAGCCCACATGTATTTCATCACGTATTTTAAGCCTATCACTATGATCACCCTACGATTTGTAGCTCATACTATCCACGACTTCTCCTCTCTTCCTAGAATATCTAGGAGCTGTAACTTGAAGAACTCCTACAAAGGGACATACCAAAATTCCTCATCTAACTATTTCACATGAATAATCCTCTCCTAACTTTTCTTCCACGCTTACAACCTACTACTTCTCATCTAGGCTACTACTTAGCTTCCTCTCCTAACAGCTATGACAATACAAGCCAAGATCACTGAGAGAATAGAGTGGGAGCATGAGCACCACGAATGAAGGAATACTGATTGGGCTTGACTTATACTTTGTTTGATCTAGACACTAAAGGTGGGGTTTGAGAAGTCAAGTGAAAAGGGCATGAGTGTCTCACATCCTGGATATACAAAGCATGGTTAGAGTAAGGATATCACAAGCATGAATTATTAGAGAAATATGGTATGAGCATACACATGATGTAGCATGATTTCATTAGCCATTAAGGTATATCATGAGAACTGAGTATGTAGACTGAGCATAGTGTGAGACATGAGCTTTCATATATGAAAAGTATCATGGTGTAAGGCTGGAATTCGTAGAATCATAGAGTAAGATTGGAATTTTGTCTTTGCAATTTCTGTTTGTTCTGGGAGTTTAGTATGGACGTGAATCTGCATGAAGTCCGTGAATTTGAATTAAGAACATGGCACTGGAATACAAGACATGAATGGGGTGTTGTAATGAGGGAAGTATACTTCAGGTGCTAGGATAGAAATGAGTCTCTGCATCCCTCCTAACTTCATTCTGACACCCATTAGCATCACTACCCGAGTCTCCAAAATCTGTCTGATTCTACATCCCACCATCTCCCCCTTAGATTCATGCTACGTTCTAAGTTTGTGCACCTCTCGCTAAACTATAAATGGAACTATGATCATTTTAATCTAACAGAGCAAACATTACTCTAGGAGTTAATCTGAATATACACTTTCTATAGTCTAAAGATTACCCTTACCTAAAATTCTTGGCCTCAACCTTTCCATCTCAAAAGGGTTGTACATATCACACTCAATAACTTTCAACCTATCCCTTGCAAAGACATGTCAAGCTTACATGGTTCTAACTCCCAAAGCTCTCTCTTTCTACTACCTACCAAATCAAATGCGTTAAAGCCTATACTGAGAGGCTCAAAATTGCCTATCCTTCTCTAACTCACATATATATATATCATGCCTACACATTTACACTGGCTGCAACTCATCACTTAAACTCTTGCATACACTATACCAAGCCTACCAGAAAATACCACAAAACTGTCATCCTTTTGTTCACACCATATACATGGTCTATACTAGCATAAGAAATTACCACTCTTTAATCCACACCAAGGGATGTATCATCCCATTACCCATCTTGTAAAACACAACTCTAAATACATACTCCAATCAACTAGCATTCCCGCGTCTAGGCTACGATCCTTCTGACTTCATATTTCTAGCTCTAGGTTTGTTCTACTACTAATGGCTTATAATACAATATCTATCAAGTGGCAACACTACCCAAGTATCTAGGTACACATTTTCCCCTCTTACGGAATAATTAGTAAAAAGGTTCTGAAAGAGGATCTGAGAGCACCTCGCTAAGAGATAATCTGAGATTTACTACTTCTGGCGCCACAAATATGAGGTAAAGCAGGTGGAATTAAGAAAATGCTCAAATTTGGAGAATAAATAGAGTTAAACTCTATCACATGATATTGAACATGAAAGAAGTGAAGTTTTTCCTAAGACACCTCGTAGCCTCTCTCTCATAAGTGTGGCACGCTTCACACCCATAAAAGAGACTCTACTTGATGCGGCTTTCAGACACCCTAGGACTCTTAAACCTGATGCTCTAATATCAAGTGTTTCATGCCCCGAGGCTACCCCCTAGACGTAACACAGGACTCGGGACCACAAGTTCCCCAAGTTAACCCTTGGTCATAGCATAACATAGGCATACACTAGGAAACATAGCGGAAGCATAAATAGAAAGATAGGCAACCCAACCAGTAAATGATGAAGTCAATAAGAAATGTAATCCCAAAAGGGAGACTCGAATAATATCTATGTCTGAAAAGCCTCTACATGACATAAGGAGTTGCAAGTACAAGACCCTAGCTAACTCAAAGTACGAAAGTAAACAGCCATACAGAATACTAAGATCATAACTAGCCCTCGAATAATGAGGACTCACCAACACTGACTGGAATGGCCTGAGTCAATACGATCTTTTCCTGAAAACTAACTTCTATGGGAAAATACCATAAGTAAAGCTTAAGTCCTGAAATAGATAACTTAATGTATTAAAACTTTCTTACGGGAGTTTCTTATAACTGACAATAGACCGTGCGAGCTACATGGAATCTAACTATATAACCCTAGTTAGAAAAGCTGACTTGAACCGTGCCAAGGAACGAGTCACCATATCCAACTATATAACCCTAGTTGACAAAGTTGTCCTAATGCCCACTAAGCACAGGATACTATGATCAATATATGGTACCACTCTCATAAGCCCATAGGGCACTTCATTTCATTACCTATATTGGCAACATAGTTTTGGACTTGGGTAATCGAACCTTCATCGCTCGGTGCTAAATACTACTCCCAAAATATTTACATATAGCTCATAATTTCATAGTGGCACAATCTCATGCCAAATCTTGTTTAAAAATCATGAAAACACATCGGGCATCATGCAATTCTCATAGCTTAGGTAGGCACATATAGATACCAAACCTTTCATAAAACATAGAGACATATCATATGTCATATTGTTCATACTTCAAAATCCTTAAAACTTAGCATAGCCATAATTCAAAACATACTTTTCTTTCTAAATTCATAACTTGAAGAATTAGGCATGCAATTTCATGATAATAGAGGTCATGTTATCTAAACATGCTAATTTTGCTTGAAAACATGCAATTCGATGAGATCATGCTAAAATTCACCATCAACATATGGGCCTTTGAAATCAACTAAGGAACTTCAATTAAATCATAGATACATAATGAGAAACCATGAACTTATGCTTTAAAACTGAACCCATAAGTTTTCCCCATTTTAGGTAAGAACCCAAGTTTCATAAATTGGATAAGGATTAGCCTTAAAATCATGAATAGGAAACCCCTTATAAAAACCCATGAAAAAAATCATGCAATTTATTGTTAGATTCTGTAGAAGAATCATAAGAAAATAATTTATAGAAGAATACATGAGAATTGGGTAAGAACCCTAATTTAGAAATTCATAAAATCAATTTAGAAGATTGGGGTTTTGGGCATAAGGGTGAAGGAATTCCCTTATTGAATACCCACATACCTTGATTGAAGCTTTCCTAACTTGGGACTTGAGGATGGAGACTTGAAGATGGAATCCTTAGCTTGAAGCTTGGAGAATGGAGACCCTTTTCTTCTCTTGGAACTTGATTGAGAAAATGGAAGAAAACCTAGGCTAAGTGGGAATAAAACCTCTTCTAATTTGCCCAAAATGACTTAACTTAGGAGTTAAAAGAGTGGTAAATTATTGAAATACCCCTGGGAAAAGAATTTAAAACATCATAAAATTTTGTCAAAGGCTTCCACGGACACAAATTACGGCCCGTGGAATAAATCACGGTCCGTGGAATGGAAGTCGTGGTTCCAAGGGACTTTTCAGGGCTCTGGACTGATTTCCACGAGTTGGTTTCATGACCCGTGGAAACTTCCACGACCCGTGAAACCTTCTCATGATTTTCAGGAAAAAAACTGATTTCCACGAGTTGGTTTCACGACCCGTGGAAACTTCCACGACCCATGGAACCTTGGTTGTTGTCTGTCATTTTGACAGACAGACACCCTTTAGTAAAATACTGATACCTTTTTGCTCCCGACTCAGATTAATGCGCGGTTGGAGGCGTTGGAAAGAAGATTCAAAGACCTTTAATTTGGTAGGTACTAGGCTACCTAACTCTTTATATTCTAGGAGTTATAATCATTTGAAGTTGACCCTTAAAAAATCTTACACTAAAACTCAATCGGTAAGGAAACTTCTAACTCAACTTTGAGCTAGAGGTTCTTTATGACCCTTATTCATAGCTAATACACCTTCAAAACTTAAGAATAGGTCTTAATACTTAGAAACATAGAAAATTTATCTAGTTTGAGTCTAACAACACATGAAAATGGTTCAGATTTGGCTTAGAATTTCTGGGGTTTTACAAAAATCATAGTAAAAACGTGTAGAAATCCCTTTATTTGCATGACAATGGCATGCTCCATCACAATCAGTAGACAAATGGCTCACAATCAACCTAGCGGCCCTGCATATGCTCCAATTATTCTACAACATGGATAGCCTGCTCTATAACAATAACAACGATGTTCGGGACACACGGACATTCCCATGTAACCCACCATCTATGTTCCAAAGTCAATACAAGGCCACACAGGACCACAAGGGTGATAATATCATCTACAACAATTACTACAAACATCGGAGGAAGAAAAATGAGTCGGACATAAAGAAGTGGTCGAGGTCTGTGGTACCAAGCTAATAAACCCAACCCAAGGATGCCCATTAGTACAATTTTATCCAATATATGCGAAGTCTAGGGAAGTTAAACTGTAACCTACCTATCGTCCGATGACAAGCTGCTGGAACGATAATGTCCGATCCCGAACCACTCTGAGAAGCTCTAAATGATAATCAAACTATCATAACCATAAATAACATATCAAAATGAGGCTAACTATACCCATAATGCTATAGTAATAGCCGGGCCAAAATTTGGGTCACCGACGAGCCCATAGGCCCTGCAACCCAGAGCCGAAAATGAAGCGTATGAAATGATCACAATGATCAGGGGAGTACATGCCCAGAAAATTAAAGAATTTGGGCATAAAATCGGGCTAAAATAGCCCATCCAATTCAAGAAATCAAAGAGGGAAATTAAGAAATGGAAACCAGAGATTGAGCAAGAACAACTTACCACAACGAGAGAAAATATGCCAAGGAAGTGAATTTAACGAACCCCCGAACATGCAATCACAAGAGGACAGCTTCTACAAAGAATTTTCAACCTTTGAGAATCAACAACAATGGAGGTTTGGGCAACAATGGAGGAAGCAACTTGGGGAAGAAGACTTACCAAGTAACAAGGGAGCAAGATTTTCCCACAATACAATGGATTCCCCAAGCTAGGAACAAAATAGAACACTTTGGTAGAGAGGATTTTCAATTTAGAGTTGGAAAAATGCAAGAACAAGGCTGGAAAAATCAAAGGCCAAGGTTTATATAGCTGTTGGTCGCTGGTCCGTGCCATTGGCGCTAAATCAGTGCCATCGCGCAGAAGGAGGTCAGGCGCCAAGGCTTCATCGCGCCAGAAGGGCACTATCGCACTGGCCGGTAGGGATGCGCGCACGCATGATCACGATCAGGGAACGCCATCGACGCTGGCAGGCAGGCGCTGGCCTAGGTGCCATCGGTTCTGGACTTAGCGCGATTGCGCTGAAGGCTGCCTGCAACAGCAAAACTAGTTGCACTAGAAAATTCCACGGGGTATTCTGGGCACGATCGGAACCCGATACTCAAAAACCAATAATGCTAATAGAGTGGAAATGATGTTTCGAACTCAACAGAATCGATGAAACTTCCATAAGAGGTGGTTCCAGAGAAATATTGACCCAAGTCAACACTAACTAAAACTAACCAACTAGCCAAAATGAGCTCGGCTCACCCGATACCCGAACCAACCACCAACCTAACCCAAACTCATCATTCTGAAGCTGATGGAATTGTCAGATTTTGAATCTGATGCTCCGATCATCGAAAGCTGACCAAAGTTACACTTTCAACTCTAAATGGCCTGAAAACAGAAAAACCAACACAAAACCCACACCGAAATTTCTCAGAACTCGACTAATGGTCCAACTAGACCAAACTCAATGTTCTGGAGCTAACAAAACTATTAGAATTCAATTCTGAGTACGTTAGCTAAGAATGTTGACTAAAGTCAATGAATTCCTAAGTTTAAGCTCTAAAATGGGGAAACGGCCATAACGACCAAATGAACAGCCAGGGCACCGAACCACCGGTTCTAGCAAGCCATAAATAATTTGGGGTCACTACAGAAAGGCTCTAATAGTACAAAGAAGGCACAAACGCGAAAATGACCGAAAGGGTCATTACATTAATGCATTTTCTGCTCTACACAAGGACCAACCCCATATTTAAGTACAACCACCTGGCCTCTCTCATAGACCAATATGCAACAATCACAGTTTCAATAATCAACTTGGTCAGCTCATAGAACCATCGACAAAATACAATCAACAAGTGTAATTAAACCCGTACCAGCCATGGTACCCGAGCCAACCATTATAGAACCTATACCAGGAGTGGTACCCAAACCAAGGATTAAGTATTCCGTACCCGACGTGGTACCTGAGCCAATAAAAAGTCACACATAATCCAATAAGTCAATAGTTAATAAATAAAATCACACTTGTAAACCAACAAGCAACCAAACCAAGTTCATTTCACATGATTGACACTCGGATACCTAAACATTCATAATTCCATTCCCTAAGCATGCAATGCACATACAATACTAAGCGACAGTTACATGAAAATATATTGCATTTGGAAAAATAATAATCATCACCTACCTCGAGTAGCCTGAAAGCTCTACTGGACCTGAGCCTTTCTGTTCCCTGAAGCTTCCGCTTGTCCTTGGTCTTAAAACACTTACACATAGCTACAATCAATCCAAATGGCCTAATAATACCCGAATTATACTCAAATCTGAATCCCTAGCCAACCTATGATCCTTTCACCCATCCCAGGACTTTCCCACCATTAATTCACCTACATCTATCATTTCTATGGATACATTAAGCGAATTATGGGTTTAATCATAAATGAGTAATAATAACCCCCACCCAAGAATTCTACACCCTGGAATCCCTTTTTTAACCAAGTTCTACCTTCTTAGGTCAAACGAAACCTTACCCCAAGCTCGTAACTATCAATTCCACTATCCAGGAACTGAAGTACTAGAGTAGCGGAGTAAAATCCTTATCTTTAGGAAGAAATTTGGTGGAAAACTGATGTGGAATCGCCCAAATTACCTCTTCTCTTCCCCAAAACATTCTTGAGAGTTTCTGATCATTTTTTGGGAAGTTTCTACATTTACATTGACTTATTCTGCTATAGTGGTTCATACACCGCTATAGCGGTGCCTCCGTAGTGGAACCCGCTCACTATAGTGGTGCTGACCACCTTGACTTTTGCTATAGCAGGAATTTCTCCATTATAGTGGCCATCGCTGTAGCACAATGTCAATCGCTATAGTGGTTGACACAGAACAGAATCTCGGGAATTCTCCTAAAATTTTCCATTTTACAACACACCTCAAATCCTAACGTTCTGAACCAACTCTTTCACGTCAACTTTAATATCGGGAGTTCTACTCATCCGAATTCACTTTCGAAAAGTCTCTCAGACTCTTTAACGTCTTAGCTAATTGAAAATCTAGCTCGACTTAAGATATTTTACCCAATCCTTTCCTGGATTACCCTAGACTGTACCTCACTTAAAATTCATCCGAAACTAGCCTAGCCCAAAATTTTCAACTCCCAAACTCGAAAGTTTTCCAACCCGAAACTTAGCACGAATGATTTATCCATAACAACAGGACAGGTCGTTACAGAAACTAAGTTTAACTACTCCTCATTCATCAATATATTCAGTATTCAGATATCCTACTTGTAGCTGCAATGACACCTCATACAATTGACCACAAGGCAATACAACGGAGCAGATAATGATAATTTAATAATATATGTAATAATATATGCAAGAATGTGTACACACAGGCTATGGGTCTTATTTTTTCCCACTAGCCCTAACTTACAGGGGACCCTAGGTGTCCATATACCATACCGTCGTGGTATCCACTCCATAGTAATCTTACTGACAATAATCAATGCAACTATATTACTTGACCTCGAAAACAAAATACTCATATTTGAATACGAATTGCAGAGTAAATTGATAGAGGAATACAAAACTTGCTCTGTTACTGTTTAAGAAGAACAAAAGAAACTTCTTACCAAGTTTTGTGAGGAGTGTGACCAATTGGAGGCATAGGTTAATTTCATTTCTTCAAATATTCACTCATCAAATGCTCTAATAAATTAGTTATTAACTTTATTTGGTCTTTTCTTTTGTAGCTTGATAAGTTGATAAGTTGTGTCAAACATTTGATGACAAAAGTTGGTGAAAAGTAGAGTTCGCCATAAAAATTTCTAATGAGATTGCATATAATAAGCTTATTGCTTCTGTAGGGTATTACTAAAAAAAAATTGTAGCTTTTCTTTATAAATTCTAGTTGTACTGCAATGCTCTTTGATGAAATATATTATTATTTTTCTCATGATTCAATTCGTATCTATATTAAGGTATAAGAAGTCAAATAAAATAAAAAAGTAACACACAATAGTAGAAAAATATGAATGAAAAGAATCATTAGAAAGGACTGATCAAGTTGTTTCATTGTAGATTTATTCGAACCCAATATTCTTGAATCTAAGGATTTATTTTTAAGAGAAATTTCAAAAAATTGCAACAACTGTTATTTTTAAACTCATAATTTGCAATGTACAATGCATTCAACGCTTAAGAGCTTAAAGTTTTAACTCATCAAGTTGATATTTCAAATGAACCCCTAATTATGGATAAAATACACAAAAGAAAATAAAATTACAAGCGCAACATTGAAATATATGTAATTAACCAATTTGATGTTTCCATTGATGTGATACAAAAAAAATTAGTCCTTCTTCCAATCGTTAGAATAATTTTTAACCTCTTGAGAAATATCGTTGAAATTTTATCCACGGGAGTGTAACGATTGGGTCCGTCATTATGCATAAATTTTTCATGCCATATTTTGGGTTAGAAAACTTTTGGATTTGGGAGTTGGAAATTTTGAGCTAGGCTAGTCTCAGACGGTTTCTGAGCGAGGTATGATCTAGGATAATCCGTATGAGGATTGGGTAATGTATCTTGTGTTGAGCTAGTTTTTCCATTATCCAAGACATTAAGGAGTCCGGGAGACTTTTTGGAAGTAGATTCAGGTAAGTAGAGCTCCTGGTATCGAGGTTAACGTGAAAGAGTTGTTCCAGAACGTCAGAATTTAAGGTGTGTTATAAAATAGGCACTTTTGAGGGATATATTGAGTTTTTGTCCCGTGTCAACACTGCGCTACAGCATTCACTGTTATAGCGGAGAAATTCTCGCTATAGTGAAAGTCAACGTCGATCAGCATCGCCATAGCGGTCGATTCCGCTACAACGGTGCTGTATAGTGGTGTACGGATTATTATAGTGGACTTAGTTGGGATTAATGCAGAAACTTCCCCAAAAATATTCAGAAATTCTGAAGAATGTTTTGGAGAAGGGCATAGATGAAAGGAGGCGATTTTCAGTGAATTCCCACCAAACTCCATTGAAAAGGTAAGGTTTTCACTTCCCACTTCATTATTTTGATTCCCGAACCTTAGAATCTATAATCTATGAGTTTGGGAGAAGGTTTATGTTAACCTAAGAATGTAGAATCCAGGAAAAAAGGAGATTCTAGGGTGTTGAGTTCTTGGGTTATGTTGTTTATGGGTCATTCATGCCTTAATCGCCATTATTCGCTAAATATAACCGTAAAATGGTAGTTTAGGTTGAATTAGTGGTGGGAAAGCCCAGAAATAGGTGGAATAATTATGGTTTGGCCTGAGGGATTGGGATTTTGTATAATCTAGGTAATTTAGGCCATTGGACTGATTTTAGTATATTGTGTAATTATTTTTAGACCAAGAGCAAGAGAAAGCTTCCGAAAATGGGAAGTCTTCGTTCCAGTAAAGCTTTCGAGTTATTCGAGGTAGGTGATGGTTATTGTTTCTCCCAAATATGATATGTGTTCATGTACTATTGCTTAGTATTGAGTGTGGTTGCATGCTTAGGAAATAGAATTATGAATGTCTAGCTATCCTGTGTCAATTATGTGAAATAAACTTGGTATGGTTTCTTGTTGGTTTACAAGTGTGATGTTGTTCATTAATTATTGACTTGTTGGATTATGTGTAATATTTGGTTGGCTCGGGTACCATGCTTGGTACAAGTTACATAATGATTGGCTCGGGTACTATGCCTGGTACGGGATTGATTTTACTTGTATTGATTGCATTCTTTCAATAGTTCCATGAGTGGACCGGATCGTGTTCTTGAATTTTAATTATTGCATAATGGTCCCTGAGAGGCCGGGTGATTGTATTTAAATGTAGGGTTGGTCTTAGTGTAGATCGGAATTACATGTTAAACACATAGGTGTTGCCCTAGAGAGATCCTTGGTTGGTCCGAGTTTTGTGAAAAGGATATATATTTATTGTCACTGTGTATTATTCAGTGGTTGTTAAACTTGTTACATGTGGTTGGTAAGCTAGAGGAAAGACTTAGAGTCTAGTTATATTGTTGGCTTATATTCATGGTTGCCTTACTTTACTCAGCTTTGATTTATTATTCATATATTATTTATTAGGGATGGTCGATGATCCTACCAGTACATGGTGGTTGTGTACTGATTCTGCACTTATTTTTCTCTTTGTGAGTACAGGACATATTTTGGGGACTGACGTGCGACCTCAGTTGTAGTTTCGGCGATTTCAGATTCCAAGGGTGAGCTACTCATTCAGCTGTCATGGTTTCATCCAGTATATTTCTAGTCCATTGTTTCAGACTCGAATTCTCTTATTTTTAGGGTTGCATCCCCATTTCTTAGACAGTAGTAGATATTTTGGAATGGTGACTTTGAGATTCTAGGGATAATTTTTCACAGATAATTATGTTAGTGTTTGTTTTTAGCTATGGATGATAGTTTATTTTAATGCATCTGATTTTGATTTGTTAGATTCGTTAAGTCTTGAGTTGGATTGTTGGTTCGCTCATCCGAGGGTTGGGTGAGTGTCACTCACGGCAGGTTGGGTCGTGACAGAGAGACTTCAGTACTGGGTAGATTCAATATGGTTCCCTTAAATATATTCATGGGTAGATTTAGGCTTTTAAGTTTTATAAAAGTGAGCACTTTTATTCTCCATCAAATATTTAATAAATTCTAGCTATTAAATTGTGAAACTGTAAAAAAATGAAAAAGACCACAAAAGTCTTATAAAATCTCGTAAACTGCAATACCAAAAACTGCATGGATCAACATATTAAGCCTTTCATCTTTATTTTACGTAAATTCTTTAGATTACATAAATTTAAGTTCATTTAGATCCAAAAATAATGTGAATTTTTATAGGTTTTCGCTTTGAAAATTGACTTTATTCATTTACTTTTTTTTTCTCTTATTTCATTTTTTTCCAAGTCGTGAATTCATATAATAATGAAAGTCTTGGATCTAATTCTAGTCAAGCGATGGAAAAAGAGATAATTTATTGACATTTATTGTCTTTATTTAACTAGTTTAGATACTTAAAGAGTACTAGTTTGTTGATCAAAGAATTTTATTTCTTTCTTTTTGAAAATTTTGATTTCCTTTGTTAATGGTGTCTATAATATATCTCATTGTGCATTCACGTATTTGAGATATATGTGATCTTCATGTTCTTACATTATTTTTTAGTTTTTAATTTATGAAAACGCTCAAAATTATTTAAGATTTAATTTTGAATTAATCATGGATGCAATTTTCTTTTTCTTATGTTGTATCTGATTTGCTTAGTGTTTTGTTTTACATGACTACATTTTTATCTTATTTTATCTGTCTTTCGGCTAAACTAATCGACTTAGCAAATTCAAATTCACATATTTCACTTCATTCATTTTAAGAAAATAAAATAGAAAGCTTGCTACAATTTAGTAAACCATGAAGAAGAAGAAGAATTTCTAACGTAGTTATAGATTTTAATCTATGCACCATGCTCAATACTAACTCATATTATTTATTTTTTACCTTTTTTAAAAAAAATTATTAGTTGCTTTCTCTCTCTTTGTCACGATCCAATTTCTAACCAAGTTGTGATCGAAATTCGATACCTTAACTTGATCAAGTGAATCTTCTTGCAATATGATTAAAGTAAAGACAAGAACTTTGTGGTAACTATTTGAAGTTATTGAGGAAGCAAAGCATATATCTATCAAATGGCCACGGTTGTACGATATTGCTTTAGAGAAGGTAATCAAACTGCGGATACTGTTGCCAAATGAAATGTGGTACAAGGAATGAAAGAATATTCCTTAATTTTAATGAGCTCCACAAAGAGATTCTTGGGTTCATATGTGTAGGCTCCATGAAATCTAAATATCCGCATTTAGATACCGAATTAAAATTCATTTATATGATCTTTTATTTTTTTATTTTTTGTAAAATTGGCTCTTCCCCCAAAGTACCTTTTTTTTGTTTTTATTGTGGTATGGAGGGATGTACAGTGAGAGAGTCCCAGTCTAGTTTTAACATATACTAAGAGAGGAAAACACACTAGCTGATTTTTTTGCTAACCTGATTGTTGATTTTGTAGGTACTTTTCAGATGGAAATATTTCAAGATATACCAACAATAGGGAGGAAAATTATCAACTTGGACAAACTAAGCACACCACATATAATAATAAGGCAAATCAGAGGCAATGCAACTTGACCTCAATTCAGTTCCCACATTATACGTTTAACAAAATCAAACAGCCAACACATGATTTCTATTGATTTGTCATACCACACATCTGGTAGAGCATTGAGGTGTCCATAGTGGTATCAAATTAAGGCATAAGGGCATTCTTGGCCACTCATGTAATCTTCTTCCTTCTTTCATCTCTATTGTCTTTCCTCCATGTTTTGTCTATAGGGTCACAATTGGTTAGTACTAAGTAATGCTTGACTTTTCCACTATATGCTTTGTTTCAGATGGTGGTATTAACCTCTTTTCAAGGTTCAACCCATTGAAACAAGGTAGTAGCAGAAATTTTGAGTTATAGCATATACATATTTTGACCTCACCTTTTTTCCATTGAGAGTCTTGGGATCCTTGACCCCTAGATTTTGATAACCTCTTTATTCCACAGATCTAATTCTGTACAAAGGTCGAATATCAGAAAGACTTTTAACACACCATGAAAGAAGTTCAATTATAAAGATAGAGGAAATTACTTGTGTAGACTCCACCATAAAAGTCTATTTACCATTGTGAAGCTCACTCTTAGCCATCGACAGATCATAGCTGAAGCCAAGGACCTTAAGACAGCAAAAGTTTTGAATAAATGCTCTAGTTCTTAGATTTAGAAAGGAAAATGAAAGATGTTCATTCTTACCAAAGAACAGCCAGAGTGGGAGACTGTGTCACCCTCATTCACGGAGGCATTGGTGCAACTAAGCTCAGATGAAGTTGAAAAGTTTCTAAGCTTTTGCCTGAGTCTTTCGTTATTTACTGTTCTTGATTGGTCCAACTTGGAATTTGTTTAGTTTTGTGTAGCTGATATTGTTAATTGGGCCTGGCTCCAAACTTTATTTTATCTATGTTATAAAATGGCAGATTAGGCCTTCTTTTGTTTAAAAAAATAAAAGAGGGATGTAAGGTGGGTTTTTCTACCTTTTTTGTGGAGATTTAGTTTTATGCCCCACTTCTACATGTAGTTTTGTGATTCCGCAGTGTCTTACAAGAAGCTAGAATATATGCATCACAGTACTTTAACTACAATAATCAAATTAAAGATAAAAAAATTCAAAGTTTGCTTACATTAATGTAGGTTGGGAATGCTACATACTTGTAGTAAAAGTTCACTTACTTTAGACATTAGAAAATTACTTTTTGATCAACTGTGCTTCTCATGAATGAAATCTAAATAGTTAATGGTCATAAAGCCATAGAGTGTTAAAGAAGGGTATCTTCAAGTTATGACCCAAAAATCTAAAATCTATGAAGGCAGCTTCATCCAACTTAGTAAGGAACTGTAACGACCCTCACAGTCATTTAGGATATTTTCATATTAACCCTATTTTTCATTTATCGTAGCTTCAGTATGGTATAAGTTATCTTCGAGGATGAGTAGTACAGTTTCTGAGGTGGTTGGATGAGTTTTCAATTTGGATGGTTAGAAAGTTGAAAAGTTTGACCCAAGTCCACATTGTAGGGAGATGAACTCGAAATAGAATTTTGACAGTTTTGTTAGGTCCAAATTATGATTCTTGAGTTAAATGGATAGTTGGTTTAGGTCCCGATGCATTGGGATGTGTTTCAGTTTATTGGTTGTAATTTTAGAAATTTAGAAGGTAAGAATTGATCTCAATCAATATTTGGTCAAGACAATCCTGAATTAGTGTTTGGATTGTTCCAACATGCCTAGAATGTTATTTCTAGTCAAGTTGCATATTTGATTTACCTTCACAGGGTTCTGAATGAATTTTGATGGTCCATTATAGGTTTTAGAAGTCTTGTATTTGCTCAAATTTATTGTTGTTGCAGGTCTATTTCCACTTTGCATTTGCAAAGGGACTCTCGTGATTGCAAAGGGTAATGGGATTTGGGCGTTGCAACAGCAAAAAGTGTGTTGCAATCACCAAGTGGGTTTTTAGTAGGTTTGGGTTATGTTGTTCTTCGTGTTTGCAAAGGAGTTATTACGATCACATTGGGTCGGGTCGGGTCGGGTCAGCCTTGTGATTGCCATGTACCCATCAAGTTTTTGCAGAAGGGTGCACTTGGGTAGATTTAAAATTTTATTTTTCAGATGAAAACCTTATAACTCAATTTTGGGAGCTTGAAATCATATTTTTGGATGATTGAAAAGAGGATTTTCACAATTTCTTTAATGGATGTGATTCTAAACCTTTATTTATGTATTCATGGATACTTTATGGATGATTTCACCTTTAAATCATTTTTTTAAAATTGATGAAAATGGTGATTTTCGAGCGAAGGTTAAGAGATTGAATTTTGAGGTTTTGAAGGTCGAATTGAACCCCATTTTTTATGAAATTTTTTATTTGAGTTTCGTACATAATGGGTGATATGATTTATAAAGAAAATTTTAGTTTTGATCATTTAGGCTTGGGATTGACTTTTGGGTTGACATTTACAGCCCGGAATAGAAGTATAGCAATATGGGTGTCTAGGGACCCATATTCATATCAAGATTACATGTTTGACCATATTGAGATTGTTTGGAGGCTTTGAGGTAGGAAAAACCTATAGTTTGACTTATCAAGCTTCGATTAAGGCAAATTGAGACTTTCTTTGACTCTTCCTGAAGTGTTAGTGTATTATTTAACTCTGTAAATGGGTAATAGTTAATAGGAGTCTCATATAAGTGATATGAAAAACATTTATTCAGGTACAAGTGACATTTTATGGGTAATTAACAATATATTATACATAGGTAAACTTGATCGGGTGTACGAATCCTGTGATGTGGCCTTGTTGAGTTATGATACATAGGTAGACTTGATTATTTTTTATTCGATAGATTTTTATGTGATTTTGGACATGCATTGGCTCTCTTTGATATAACCTTATACATGCCAGGTTCCTCAAAAGTTAGAGTCGAGAGGTACTCATGTTTCATATCCAAAGAAGGTGATTTCATTTTTGAAAGCTAAACGGTTAGTTGTGAATGGTAGTCTCTTTTATTTGGCCTTTCTTTATGATAATAGTGTTGAATCTCCTCAATAGGAGTCAGTACTGGTGGTTAGAGAGTTTTTAAATATTTTCTGATAGACCTTCTCAGTGTTCTTTCTGATCGGGATAATAATTTTGGTATTGACTTGGAACCAGGAACTTAACCTATTTCTATTCTTACCTATAGGAATGAAAGAAGTTAAAGGATTAGTAGAAGGATTTGCTGAGTAAGGGGTTCATTAGGCCCAGTGTTTCACCTTGAGGTCCTCCTATGTTGTTTATGAAGAAAAAGGATGGGTCTATGTGGATGTGAATTAACTATCGGCAGTTGAATAAGGTGATCATCAAGAAAAAGAATCACATTCTGCGCCTTCATGACTTATTTGATTCTCTTTAAGGTTCTTTGGTGTTTTTAAAGATGGACTTGAAGTTAGACTATCACAAGTTGAGGATCAGGGCTTAGGACATTCCTAAGACAACCTTCAGGACTCAATTTGACCATTATGAGTTTCTTGTTATGTTCTTTGGATTGACCAATTCCCCACTGTAATTATGAAGTTGATGAATGGGGTATTTTAGCCTTATTTGGATTTTGTTCGTATTATTTTCATTAATGATATCGTGGTTTATTTGCGTAGTGAGGATGAGTATGTGCAGCATTTGAGGATCGTGCTCTAGAAGTTGAAGGATGAGCGATTGTATGCTAAATTTTTTATGTGTGAGTTTGGCGCAATTCTGTGGAATTCTTGGGATACGTGGTGTCCAAAGATGGTAATATGGTAGATCCGGTGAAGATTGAGGTAGTTCAGGATTAGGCTAGGCCTACTTTAACTACCAAGATCTAGAGCTTTTTAGGATTGGAAGGCTACTACAAGATGTTTATGGATGGGTTCTCTTCTATTGCATCTCTTTTAACCAAATTTTTTGGTAAATAAAGATTTTATTACCAAGTGAAACATTACAAAGCACAAAAACAACCAAGCCTAAAAACCCCATACTTGTACTTCCAGTCATCCAACACAACCAGCTCTAGGTGCACCAGAATTCTAAGGGTAGTAATTCAAGCTACAAAGTCTATACTGTAAAATTACATGCTTAGCACCACAACAATGAATATCATGCACCACTTGTTTAAACACACCCTCCACGGTCATCTTTTGGTTCTAAAAAGCCTTTTGTTCCTCTCTATCCACATCCTGTAAATGCACCATGCCAAAGACATCCTGTAGATTGCTGCAGTTTTAGTTTTTCCCTTAGCTTGTGAAATCGCCCATTGCACTTCATCAGTCTAACACAAAGCACCTCTCTATATTCCTTGCCAGCCTAACACCTTCCCCCACAGAGTAGCTGAATATAATCACTTAAAGAATAAGTGTTCCATTATCTCTGGTTCTTGTTCATATACGGGGCACGACATATCCTCTAAATACTTCCATCTAGCCAATTTATCTTTGGCAAGCAGCCTAGACTGCATAGCCAGGTAAAGGATGAAGCACCACTTGGGAGCTCCCAAGTTAATGCACACTAACTTCCTCCAAGGCACCTTCTCAAATCCACCCCTCAGTTGTTGGTATAACTTCTTGATTGAAAATGAGCTCATGTGAGTAACATCATCAAAAGATAAGCCAACAACTCCAAATGTTTATTTTGCCTTAAGAATCTTCCTTACTATCCAGGAGGCTTGAGGTAATTGCACATCCCAAATGGCCCTTACTTTGATGTAGTAGCTATGAATCTATTGCACCCACAAAGTGTCTTTCTTTTTACATACATTCTAGAGCAACTTAGCTATAGCTGCCTTATTCCAGTGGTAAATGCTTAGAACATTTAGATCCGTAGTAGTTTTAGGCCAGCATAGTGTTTTCCAAGCAATGAGTGCTTTCTTGGACACCTCAGCTTCTCCACTCCACAGAAACCTTCTACACAAAAACTCAATCAACTGGATGATCTTCTTAGGCAACACAAACACCTGAGACCAAAAAACTTGGATGAAAAGAATGATTGTTTTAATCAACTACAATCTGCCAGCATAGGAAAGGAATCTTGATGTCCATGACATAATTTTACCAAGTATCTTGTCCAATAATGGTCTATATTGGAGCACTGTAGTTTTCTTGGTACTTAGAGGAACTCCCAGATATCTAAATGGAAGCCCACCTTTGCTGAATCCTAACTCTTGGAAGATCTGACACTGATCAACCTGAGGTACCCCTCAAAGTATATAGAACTCTTCTCAGTATTAGCTACAAGTCCTGAAGAATGGGAGAATTTAGTGAAGCATTCATAGAGCAGCTGCACTGAGATAGGATTCCCTCTACAAAACAACAACAAGTCATCCGCAAATCCCAACTGTACAATCTGCATCTTCCTATACTTGGGGTGGAAACTGAATTCAGGGTTATCTTTGAGCCTCTTTAACAACCTTGCTAGGTATTCCATAGCTAAGACAAAGAGATATGGAGAAATAGGGTCTCCTTTCCTTAAACCCTTCTTAGCTTGGAAAGGTATTGTAGGCTGTCCATTAATAATAACATAATAGAAGACAGTAGTTAAGCAAGCCATAATCCAGGACACAAATTTAGGTGGAAATCTCAAGCATACCAAGATCTGCTCCAAGTAAGGCCATTCTAATAAGTCATAAGCTTTCCTCATGTCCACCTTCAACATACATCTAGGTGATACATCCTTCCTTCCATAATTTTGCACCAGTTCATGACTCATGATAATGTTATCTGTGAGAATTCTCCCTGGGACAAAGGCTGCTTGAGAATTATCGACTAGACAGTCCATGATAGGCTGCATTCTACCAGTAATAATCTTATATATCAACTTGTATAGCATTGTACAACATGAGATAGGTCTGAACTCAGTGCTTCTTGAAGCATTTGGAACTTTAGGGATAAGAGTGATTGTAGTACAATTAATGGCCCTATTCATATCACCAGTATCAAAGAACTCAAGCACAGCTTTAATAACATCTTCTCCTATAACAGGCCATTCTTTCTTATAAAAGAATGCATTATAACCATCACATCCAGGTGCTTTTGAATCATCAATGCCCTTAAGAGCCATAATAACCTCATCTCTAGTAACTGGAGCAATCAGTTCATGTTGTTGTTGCCAATCCAAACATCTGCCCTATCTCATAACCACTACACTCACTGTCGAAAGTTGAGCTGTTGCTGCACCCAATAGGCTTTTATAAAAGTGAGTGACTTCCTGAATTACACCTTCTTGAGACTAGATTAGTTCATCATGTTGATTGATTAAGCTATTAATAGAGTTATGGTTGATCCTGCTCTTCATACTTGCAAAGAAATAAGCACTGTTAGAGTCATCAAGTTTAAGCCACTGAACTCTAGATTTTTTCCTAAGAACACTTTCTTCTACATTGCTCCATTTCTCCAAGTTCTGCCTAAGTTCCTGCTCCTGTTGGTACAGACTTCCATATTGGTGATGGTCCCTTATTTGCTCTTGTATGGTAGTCAACTAACTCCTATATGTTTTTATCTTCTCTGAAACTTGCCTATATTCATTTGAGTTCAGCTGCTTGAACCCCTATTTAGCATGATTTAACCTAATACACACTTGCTCCATATAAGCTCCCCCCTAACCTTAATTTGCCAAGCCTTCTTAAGGACTGCATTAAACTCTGCATGCTGCACTAAACAATTAAAAAATCTGAAAGGTTTGCCTCTTTTATGTGCAGCCTGAGCTAGTCTAATACACAATGGTAAATGATCTGAGCAGGAAGGATCCTGTATTTCTACCTCTAGGCTCGGAAATGTGACAAACTAATCCCCATTACCCAAAGCCCAATTAATTCTACTGAAAACATGACTATTGCTCCAAGTAAACTATCTCAATATTATTTTCAAAGTGCTCATGTTTGTATCAATAACAAAGTCATTAAAGTCCTTAACCTCCTCTGCTAGAATAGGGTTACCATTTTGCCTATCATCAGTAGTTAAAATGGTGTTAAAATCACCCATAGCTAGCCAAGGACGTTGTTGATTTGAGTAAATTCCTCTGAGCTCCGGTCAAAGGTATTGTCTAGCAGGAATGGTATGCAAGCCATATATTATTGATAGGTCAAAGCTCCACCCCAAACTAGGCACTGTAACTGCTCCATGAATGTATTGCTTTGAAGTACTTGACTCATGAAAATCAACCAGGTCAGGATCCCATATTACAAGAATTCTTACGCTAGATAGGTTTATGATGTAACGACCCTCATAATTATTTTATGAATTTTGTGTCTTTTCCTTATTTAACCCCTTCTCGTAGCTTTAATATGGTATTTATTATCTGCGGGGATGAGTAGAATGATTTTTGAGGTGGTTGGATGAGTTTTTCATTTTGAAAGGTTCAAAAGTTGAAAAGTTTGACTAAAGTCAATATTTGAGGAAGATGAGCTCGAAATGGAATTTTGACACCCCTAATTGGAGCCCACCAACGGGTGCAGGCACACCCTCATTAGTAGCAGTTGACCTCGTTCTCACCATTTATTAATACAATGAAATACAAGGTTTAGAACTCAAGGAATGAACAAGTCGCATGATAAGAAGTCAAAGAATAGAATTTTTCCTAAGAATGTCACATAGTCTCCCGAAGATAGATACGGATATTATTGTACCAATCTGTGATACTCTACTAAACAGTTGCTCTTGTACTAATGAGACTGGTAAACCTAGCACTCTGATACCAATTTATCACGATAAAATTACTTGGATTGTGACGGCACCTATTCCATCCCAACTATGGGTAGGTAAGCCTAACTCAATAACTAAAAATACTTGGAGTAAAGGCAATAATACAAATGTCACACACATAAATAATAATAATGTTTCAAAACAACATCAACTAATACCGAACAAGATAATCCAAAATTCTCAAGACTCAGAAACCATAAGTATAAGAGTGACTCTAAGTAAAATGTCATAGCTGAACCATACAACACTATCTAAGAAAGTAAAATAACAAAAATCAAATAATAGAGGAAGGTGGGTCGATCTCTAAAGGTAGAATCTCACCACAGCTTCGAATAACACCAAGAAGCACAAACTCTAGCTGCTAGTTTCACTCGTATCAGGATCTGCATCAGACGGATGTATAAAAGTGGGAGTGAGTACAGTCCACTTATACTCAATAGGCATCATAGACCTATTAAGCTTAAGAAGATACTATATCGAATAAAGAATACTAAAATAATCATGCACGTAGAAAAGTCTCAACAAAAAAATATCAATAAATAGTACAGTTCATCTCAATCTCAATCACAATAACAATCCAAATGATAATACAATGCAATCATATGGGATGATATGCAATAGTGAATGCCTACCGGTATACACCCCCTCTATAGTGGCATATTGTTATGTAGAATCCATGGGAAACTCGCGAGGTCCATACACAAAATAAGCCAGATATTTACCCATGGTCTTGTTAGCCAGATCTTTTTTCATGGCAATACATAAATAGTAAAACAAGTTAAATCTTTTCCCACAGTCTTGTTAGCCAAATCTTTGCTCACATGCGATACACTTTAAAATACAAGAAGCAAATCTTTTAAAGAGAAATCATTTCCAAGTAAATATCATAATTCATGACTTTTAGAGTGAGTATGAACGTGTATGCATAAACATGAAAGTAAAAGTAAACTAAATACAACAGGTATGTCTAGAAATCTCTGAATAATAACAAATCCATGAACACATGTCACGAGCCTAAATTTCAGGTCAGAATCTAAGTTTCTTGTCAACCAACACAGTATAAGCTCCAATTTGGATATCACAACAAAATCCATCTCATTTAGTATTCAAATTCATAATTTCACCAACTCATAGCATGCTTTACACAATAACTCCTTACCCAAGTAAACTCTGAACAAAGCTAAGTTATAATCTACTTCGAAGCTGATCAATAAGTCTCTATTTGATCACACATGAGCCTTTCCTTTCCAAACGGCTTTTGAATGTACCCAATCTACTAATAACAAGTTCTACACTTAAACACGAGTCCAACGATATCCATTGCTAAGATTCTAATTTGGGTCAAAAAGGTCAATCTAAAAGTCAACCTCGAGCCTACAAGGGCAAAATTAAAATTTTGTTAGAAAATTAATTTATTCAAAGCTTAAAGAATTCAAATATGAAATCTCATTGAAAACAGAGTAAAAAATGACCTTGAAATTATTGAAAAATCATTCTTTAACTTTACTGAGAAAACTCCAATATTCTAAGTTGAAAACCCAAGATTTGAAGGTAAAATCATGAACTAATCATTGAAAAATATATAAAAGTAGTATAAGAATCTTACCCAATGAAGAAACCTTGAAAATCTCATTTTTAATCGCCCAAAATCAAGTGCTCAAGCTTTAAAAATGAGTTACGGAAGAAAAGAATAAAAAGAGAAAAAAAACCTCTGATATTCAATGACCTCTGCACCGGTGGAGGACTGACCGCAGGCGCTAAGTCGCTTTTACAGAAAGTTGTCCACCATTGCAAAATTCACTAACTATGTGGAGTTTCACAAGCATAGTGAAGTATCGCAATTGCAGATCTATTGTTGCAGACAAATCTCTACAGGAATGGGCAGCCCATGCCAGGCCTGTCTCTGTAGGAGCAGAATAAACTTTGTTGGTGCGGCTTCAGAGGGAGCCTTGACCACAAGCGCGACATAATTGGTGCGGTCCAAGGGAAACTGGTGTGACGCACCAGACACTAACAACATCAACATCTTCTAAAAACTTAAAATTAACCCTCGAAGGCAAGAAATAGGAATGAAGAACGAAACTTTACGACAGCAACACAACAAGAATTTTATGGTCTCGATCAACTAGTAGACTTGCATGAAGACATTCCATTCTTTGCTTTCCCAGCACTGACCTCTCTGGTCGAATGTTAGAGTCGGCTCTACTTCAACTAGTAGTCTTTAAGTCGTAAATCGATTTTGCAAACATGTTCTTTTCTCGATGCCTATACACCTTCTTGCAGGGATTCCAGTTTCAAAGGGAGTTCTTGACCAGTTGGAAAAAATGTTAGCTAACTTTTGGTAAGGCAGTGATGAAATAGGAAGGTGGCAGTCTCAATCTAGCGGCGTGGTCCAGAACAATTGCGGATCTTTGGCATCACTACCTCATGGCAAGCTTACTGAGTATCCACCACATCTCTTTTCAAAGATGCATTCTGATTGGTTTTTGCCATGAACTCTCTTGGCAAAGTCAGGATCGCTCCTTCTTTTTCTACATATGCGGCGGCGGCGGCTTCTCCTATGTCGTGTCAAATTTGCATCGAAAAAAAGAGATTTGTCCTCTCCTATAAAGAAAGAAATTAAAAAAAATTAGTAAAATCTCGTCTAATACTAATATCTAATCACTAACTAATCTAACAATCTAAAATCTAATAATAAGTAATAAATTAGCGTCTTGCTATCGAGCGTGCCTTAGCATTCATGATCATAAATTAAATATGCTACTGGACTAGAATCAATATTCTGGACTCAATACAATTATCATAATTACCAACGGAGATCGTTATCAATGAATATTGACCAAAGTTAACTCTAAACTTTAATTTTTTAACTTTTCAATGAACTACTCAAAACACTTCTGAATGCCTCGAAATACAAATCAACAGTGTCACTAGCTCAAAAATGACATTTTGGAGCTAACAGAACTGACATAATTCTCATACGATGTATAAATCTTCAAATATTTATCAATGTCAATTATATCAACTTCAAAATATTTCAAAATAAAAAACTCATATAGAATTTAATGAAGCACCTCAAAAATCATTTCACCCACTCCCGTAAATCATAAATATAATAATACAATTACGAGTAGAGATAAAATATTTAAAATATATAAAAATCTAAAAATTACTTTGAGGATTGTTACATAGTTGTTGCTCTAATCAATTCTTCTTTTATCCTATCAAACACCTTTAGGGTCCGGTAAAATTTTTACAGACTCTAAAGTAACAAGGAATAACATTTGTAACTCTCTATTTGTTGGGATGAGTTACAGATGCACAATTTATAATTAACAAGTATATATATTAAAATGGCATTTAAATCATAAAAATTAACTCATTAATTAAAGCATCACAATCACTATTAAAAATTAAATTTTATTGTAATAAATGTCTAATCAATTACAATAGATGTCTAATTAGTTGTAATAGATGTCTAATCTGTGGCAACAGATGTCACATCTATTGTATATCTGTTGCAACTGATTTGTAAGATATTAAAATAAATTAAACCTATATGTAATCTGTCACAACTAATGTGTAATCTGTTGTAATTGATGTGTAATCTGTTGCACATATGTTGTAACTAATTTGTAATCTGTTAGAAGAAATCAAACAGATGTATAATTTATTGTAACAGAAGTGTTGCACATTTATTACAATTGATTTGTAATCTGTTAGAAGAAATCAAATAGATGTGTGCAGATTATATATTTATTTCACATTTGTTATAATTGATGTGTAATATGTTAGAAGAAATCAAACAGATGTGACATCTATTATAACAGTGTAACAGATGTCACATCTATTGCACATCCATTACAACTGATTTATAATTTGTTAAAAAAATATATATATGTGTAATTTCTTGTAATAGATTGCGCATCTTGTACAATTGATATGTAATCTGTTATAATATATTACACCTTTGTTGCAATATATGTGAAATCAGTTGCAATAGATGTGAATTTATTAAGTGAAGTAAAATTATTTTATATAAAAGTAGACTTACTGCTTTCTTGGGTGGAAGGGAATTAAAAAAATCAACATCATTCATTTTTTTGTTGTTCTTGAAAGACAACTTTCTAAGAATTCTTGGATAAAAAAATTTGTGAATGATTCTTGATTTACTGTCGGAAATGAGGAATAATGTTAAATGCCTAGATCTAAAAAAAATAATGCCAACAAAAATCAAAATAATTATTCAATAAGAAGATAAAATATTAAAGAAAAAAATCAAAAGTTTATTATGAAAGTCCAAAAACAATAATATAAGTTGACTGTCTTCAATGATAACTTTGTCAATAAATATTTGACAGTCAACTTGTAACTTCTTTGACCCTATGGATAGTTATTGAATGTCTCAAAATCCTGATAGAACTTTATCAAATTAACTGGTATGACTTTGTTAATGTCTTTAGTCCAAATAATGGTATGCACAAATCAAACTAAACATAATAACTCCTTGTGCTTCTTTGAGAGTCTTCTAGACTCCAAATCTTATAGCAAATTTTTATTTTTGTAGCTCTTTCCAACAATGGATATCAAGTTATCATCATCAGCTATTTTGTCTTTGTCTTTTTAAATATTTTTGACTGTCTTAACTGTCTTGATTGCCTTTGATGTGCGGATTACTTTTTTTTGATGTAATACTAAAAAGAATATGACATCTTAGTTTGATCATTATGGCAAACTCTTTTATGCCATAAAATTTTATTCATATCACATCCTTTTTTTTCTCAAATCAAGTTATGATCCAAAATAACTGACATTAAAGGAAGTCTTCAATTTTTCTCCTTAATTATCACCCTGAATTTATCAAAAAAAATTCTCATGCCTGACTTGACTACAACATCACGAGTTAAATTTGTGTTATTATCAATTGAAAATTTGTCAATGTTAAAAGTTTTGACAAAATCAGAGATTGAAGGATTGTTAGGAGCAAAAGACATGACATCGTTCTAATTATGTAGGCTTTTTTTTATTTAAACTCATTATCGATCATTGATTTTTAAACCAAAATAATACCATTTTCTTCATTATTACTATCTCCTTCCTCTCTTTTTACATCTTCTTCTATTTTATTTTCTTTCCCTCCTATAACTACATCTTCTTCTTGTCTTTCTTATTCATCTTCTTTCTCTCTTTCATCTTCATCTCCTTCTTGTTTATCAACATCTTTATTTTTATATTTTACATCTCATTCTAAATTCATATCTCCTGCTCCTCTTTTTTTCATCTCTCGATCCTTCATTTCTTTTTCCCTTACATCTTCTTCTTCATTTCCATCTTTTTCCTTTCCTTTCTCTTTCTCTACATCTTTAAGCCCTTCACTTCTCTCTTCTAATATCTACTTCCTCATTTTTCTTTCTTTCCTTTTTTTTCTTTTTCTACATCTACATCTGGTAACAAGTGTTTTGATTGAGAAATGACTTATGCTCCTTCAGCAAGTTGATTTAATCATGATTGTAACTTAGACTTTTTGCTTTTTTTGTTTAAAGTTGATTTTTTTTCTTTTTAGTGAAATTATTATATTTATAATGTCACTACTCAACTATCGGGCCATGCATGCACCTACTCTAATTCACCTACATAGGAGAATCCTTACCACCTGATCCAACAGGTAATGCGGAAAAAAAATCATGAAAATAAATCCTTTTAATATAAGAAAATCATTTACTACAATCGAAATAATTAAACCATTTACAATATGAACATTATCCTCCTTAGAACCTAGTCTAAGCCGGTACAAGAGCTACTACAAGAGTATTTCAAGGAAAATATAAAAGGACGCAATTCTACTATAAAAACAAGGAGTAGGAGCTACTGGAGATCACCATCGTCGTGTACCTATGAAACATCACCAACCCTGTAACCAGACTATACCCAAAAAGATATAGCAAGAGTAGAATCAGTACAAACACACGTACTGATAGGCATCATCGATGACCCGAATACACATATACCATCATATAAGAAATCAAGAGAAATATACATTTAAACTATAACACCTCATTCTCTCAACATCCACCTTGATCAACCCGCTTCGAAATCAAACCTTCCTAATCCTTCTGTTGCCAACTCCACCACTATGAGACATTATGCTCTGACTCCTACGACTTTCCAAGTCACACTTAACCCTTAGACTTCCCAAGTCACACTTACCATTGCCAACATCTATGTTCATATCTGAACTATCATTTTCTTACCCAAATTAACCACTATGACTCAACAACCCGGAGTAAATCCCACTACTTGGTGACGTAGACCACACCCGTCATACCATCACCTGCTAGTACAAAATTGCCCCCAATGACCCCCAGGGCCATACTAGACAAGTAACAACAGCCAACATCATAACCAGACCACAAGTCTTCTCCTTAACTTATCAATCGCACGTAACAAGTCTAACTGACCTTGACAATTCTTAGTGACAACAATATAAATCCTTTTTACATAACTGAGACCAAATAAGGATTCCTAGGATATCATCTATGCCAATAACATGCGACCCCGGTTCACAAAAGAACCACCTTGTCACTTGAGCACACTAATCCGGTCCTTCAAGGATCAACTATATGCCAAATAATAATAAATTTTGGCCCTCTCAGGAACCCAAAATGTAAAGAACAAATAGAACACCTGCACTGAGTAAAGCAATACAACATATAATAACAACTAGTAGTATAATTTCAGACTCTCAATCTATCTTTTGACTTATCAACCACAGGGAACAGGTTCAACAGTCATTCAACAATAATAATAAACATGACATTTACCCTTTTTCATTATCCGGACCAATCAAGGATCCCTAACCAATACCTAAGTGTTAACTTGCGATGCTCGGTCCACCCAGGACCAATCTCATATACAAATATAATTTTCTGGCCTCTCATGGGTCATAGCAACAATCACATTTCAACAATATACAATCAGATCCACTCATGGAACTATCAAAAGAATAAAATAATACAAATAATATAACCCGTACCAGGCGTGGTACCCGAGCCAACCATTATGAATTTTTGTACCAGGCGTGGTACCCGAGCCAACCGTTAGTATACCCGTACCAAGCATGGTACCTGAGCCAACCGAATGTCACATCAAGTCCAATCAATCACAACCAATGAACAACGTACTTGTAAAATCAACAAGCAAACAAAACAAGTTCATTTCACAAGAATGATTACCAGACATTTAGACATTCATAACTATTCCCTAAGCATGCAACTCATACAATACTTAAGTAAAAGCACACGAACATACAATGCATATGAAAATCAATAACTATCACCTACTCTCATTTCGGGTACATAAACTCAATCTTAAATTCCGTCCGAAGACTAAACTCAATTCACCCCTTAACACATACTAGTAGATACACTCATTCCTGACTCTCCTCCTAGGACCGAAATACAACATAGGGAGAGACCTCCCTAACATTGGTAATTCAACCATTTACGATATTCCAATTTCTTTATAACAACATTTCAGAGAATCTCCTCTTTAACCTGTGATTTAATTACCCAAGTTTCCCGATTATCCTAACCTTTTTGACACCCTACTTCTCAGATTTTATCATCACATAACACCCAGTTAATCATAACAACCCAAAATATTACAACACATTATCACCACTCAAACAATTCTAGATTAACCAATTCAACCACAACAATTCTCCTTCAGATTTCGTGCCCGAAGGCCTAAACATGGATTCTCCTTTTCAATCTGTACAATGATACGAAAAGGAAGCGAGTCAATCTACTCAATAAAGAAAACCTAGCCTACCTGAATGCCAAGCAGCTGCACCATGCAATTTCTGGCTCCGTAAAGGCGTTCCTTGATAATTGACAGGTCCGAATCCATGGTTCCGCGTCCTTTCATCCAGAATCCCTCCTCCCCATGGCTCCCAAGCTTTGGAGTAGCCTAAGAGGGTTCTTGGAGTAACCCTCGTCTGTTTTGGAACTGAATGGGAGAGAATGAAAATATAAAACCGTTTTTGAGTTTTTTGATCCCGTCGCTCTGCTATAGCGCTCCACGCTCCACTATAGCGGTACCGTCGTAGCGGAACCTATCGCTATAGCTGTACTAACCGGCGTTGACTTTCGCTATAGCGATAATTTCTCCGCTATAGGAGAGGCCGCTATAGCGTTGTGTCAATCGCCATAACGATTGACACGGAATAGAACCTCGGAAAATCTCAAAAAATGGCCTATTTCAAAACACACTTCAAATCTTGACGTTCCAAACCAACCCTTTCACGTCAACTTTGATACCGGGAGTTTTACTCACCCAAATTCATTTCCGAAAAGTTCTCCGGACTCCTTAAGGTCTTAGCTAACGAAAAAACTAGCTCGACCCGAGTTATAATACCCAATCCGCACTCGTATTTTCCTAGACCTTATCTTGCTCAGAATTCATTCGAGACTAGCCTAGCCCAAAATTTTTAACTCCTCAACCCGAAAGTTTTCTAACCCGTTTCTTCGTATAAATAATCCACCCAATATGAGATGCCTTTTAAAAATGACTGAACAGATCGTTACATACAAATAGGAGGTAAACAAAACTGGTTTCAATTGATTCAGAAAAGAAAAATAGTTGATTAAATAAATCTAAAAAATAATATAATATCAACAATTGATTAATATGTTGTAACAGGTTCTTGAGTTTTTGCAACAAATTGGTAATCTCTTATAACCGATTAATTACCCGTTGAAAAAAGTAATGTAATTGTAATATTATTTTGATTTTTTTCTAATATGTGGATAATCTATTACAATAAATGTCACAGTTGTTGGAAAAATTAATATAATATTACAAATTATATTATTTTTTCCAGCAGACTACCCACCTATTGCAACAGATTACCTATCTGTTAAAAAAAATAAAATATTTATAATATTATTTTATTTTTTTAACAGATTACTAATCTGTTGCAATATATTATTCATCTGTTGAAAAATATCAAAATAGTTGCAAGGCTCTTCTCTTATATCATAGAGGACAATAACAACAACAAAATACTATCAATTTCACTATACCATTGTGTCTCATTTAATAATATACAATACAATAACAAGAAAGATGATAAAATACATCAAAAAGAATAATAACAAAAATTTAAATTTCAACAAATGTTTACTTTTGTCAAATATGTCAACTAATCTGTTGCAATAGATTTTTTAGCAAAAATAAAAGTTTCACTTCCATCAAGAAGAAGAAGAAAAGCAACAACAATAACAAGAATTCAAATATCAACAGTTGTTTTCTTTTGTCAAACATGTCAACTAATTTATTGCAATCAATTTCTTAGCAAAAATAAAAATTTCACTTCCATCAAGAATAACAACAAAAAGAATTTAAATTTCACTATCAGATATATACTATTTACAAATTTATAATCATACAAGTGTTATAAATATCACAAATTAGGATTTTTTTTCTTAAATATGAATAACAAAATCATTAACCCTAACTTTGAAGAGAACACTCAGTTTTTTTTTTTTTTTCTTTAATCAAAATTTTAACTTTTTGAACCAAATAAAAGAGAAAATTTTATTTGAGAAGAGAGAGAAAACAAAAATCGCTGTTGATATTGATATTGCCAAAAATTATATTCGCCAAAAGAAGAAGAAGAGGAAGAAGAGGAGGAGGAAAAAGAGGAGGAAGAAGAGGAAGAGGAAGAAGAAGAAGAGGAGGAGGAGGAGGAAGAGGAAGAGGAAGAAGAAGAGGAGGAGGAAGAAGAAGAAGAAGAGGAGGAGGAGGAGGAGGAAGAGGAGGAGGAGAGGAAGAAGAGGAGGTGGAAGAAGAAGAGGAATAATAATAATAATAATAATAATAATAATAATAATAATAATAATAATAATAATAATAATAATAATAATAATAATAATAATAATAATAATAATAATGTTCGTTCAGTTGATAGAAAAATTGAGAGAAGTTGAATTTTTTGAAATTTGAAAGAGAAGATTGATAAAGGAATTAATATGAGTTGGAGTGTTTTTGTATTTTATAAAAGTTTAATAAGTTTTAAAAATTATTTTTCGAACCTCAATTATTTTAATTAAAAATTTAAGTGAATTTTGACTTTGGCTGATCAAAGTAGTCACCAAAATTAATTTTAGGGGTCGTTTGGAAAGGTGTATAAGAACAGTATAAAATATGATGTATTAATAATGCTTGCAATAATAATATTGATATTAGTTATGCTTACATTAGTAAAGTTGATATTTTTCTTATATAGTGTTTAATTTGGTGTATTAAAAATAACACGCATTACATAATTTCTAAAAAAATAATATTTGTTTACAAAAATACCTTTCACAAATATGGTGGAAAGGATGTGATTTTTTTTTTGAGGAACATGTGTTTTTAACCATGCTAATGCATAAATTAAAACTCATTATATTACTAATACCATAGATTTTCATATATTAGTTATACACACTTTACCAAATAGAGTGTATAATTAATGCAAACATTAGTTATACATAAGTTGAAAAAGTATACCAAACAAGATACTAATAATACACAAAACTAATGGAAAAGAGTCAAAAATACCCCTCTACTTTAGTTTATTGGCTAAGTTTGCTCCTGATTATACTATAGGACCAAATATGTCCTTGCCGTTAGCAAAGTATGCAGAAATATCCCTCCTTTTAACGGTTATCTACCATGGCCTGAAAGTTGGGTGAGGTGGACTCCATGTAATGCCACCTCAGCGCCAATTTTTTTTCATTCCAAATCTTTGTTTTTTTCCCTTTTTTTCTTCTTCTTCTTCTCTCTTGCAAAGATGATCAAAGCCATAGGTGAGTACCTTTCCCAACTCCATTAACACACAAAATGCTACTGTTGTCATATGCACACGAAATGTTATTTGGTCATTTGATATGGATTTCCTAGCCGGTTAACTGTTGAGAAAATGATCAAATTGGTCCTTAATGTATTAGGGCTGGCTTACTTTGGTCCTTGATATACACACCCTGACAGATATGGTCCTTAACCCTAAAAACTAACAGATTTTTAAAGACATGCTGTTAAGTTTAACCCCCTCCAACCACGTGAACTCCACGTGACTAACAAAAATCACAGAAAAAAAAGCCCAAGCTTCGTCTTCTCCTTCATCTGAAAGAAGAGCTCCGAAAAATCACAAAAAAAAATTGAGAATGGTGGCACATCCCCTGCTAGAAGATGAATCCTTTCTTTCCTGAATTTGAAAGGCTACTGAAGAAGAAGAAGAGCAAAAAGGTGAAAAAATTCCTCTCTTTTGTCTTCAATTCACAAATATCAAGATCTGTAATTGTTTTTTGCATTGTATATCGTTTGATTTAGTGTTTTTTTTTATGTTAACAGCCGGCAAAGGATTATTAGCAATTGCACTGTATCTCTTCACCAAGTACTGCACCGGAATCTGTTCCTTCACCTTCATCTAACCTGACTTCTCCTCTGGACCAAAGTAAATCAACCCCAATACGATATGATCATTTTCTCGTTAACTGTTTGTGAAAATTTCTGAATGAATTTTCTACTTTCTCAACGAACAAGTTCATCGGCATTGTTGAGTGTCAACTCCTCATGGCAAGCTCCACGGAGCTTACTCTTCTCATTATCTATGCCCTTTCATTTTACGTTTTTATTATTCATCGATCTCTTCAAATCTCCCGTGGTATTCTTCTTCTTCTCTCTCTCTCTACCGATGTCTATTTGTGTTTATGCATGGATTAGGCTTTCTAATTTAAGGGTTCTTTCATTTTAATTTGCAGATCATTACACCAAAGTTTATGGACTTCGACCTGGTTGGATCTTTCATCGTCTCAATGTATGCTTAAATTCATCAATACTCTATACATATGAAACCCTTTTCTTTTTTTGGTTCGACCCCGTTTTATTTTATGAAGGGGAGCCATGACGTAACTGGTAAAGTTGTTGCTATGTGACCAGGATGTCATGGGTTCAAGCTGTGGAAATAGCCTCTTGCAGAAATGCTTGTTAAGGCTGCGTACAAGAGACCCTTGTCGTCCGGCCCTTCCCCAAATCCCGCGCATAGCGGGAGCTTTAGTGAATTCAATTTATTTTAAATGATCTAACTAATTTTTTAACAATTACTTTGATATATTTTTCTATTAACATTTAAGTTTAAATCTTACACTCCATGTACAGTCTAATACCGTAATATTTGCATTTGTCTCTGTTAATCTGCTAATATTTGGTTGTTATTAGGATGTATCTGATGCCCAGTGGAGAAATTTTCGGGGTAATTTGACAATTCTTACATTAGTGTTTGGGATCTTCACTCTAGTGGCTACCTCATGTAGAAAATATGGTCTAAAAGCAAAGGGAATGTCGGCCATTTGGCTCATGGTTTCTTTGGCTTATCTGTCATATCTCCATGGAGCTTGGTATGCTACTCCCTCTTTATGTAAAAACTTGAAAGTAATTTGCTTTTCAATTATAGAGCTCTGGTTCCTTACTCACTCTTCGTTTTGGCTGCAGCATCTTACACATATTGGCTATAGCTTCAGCAAATTTTGTCCTAGTAAAGGTTGGTATAATAGAACTTTTTAGTTGCATTCTCATTTTTGTTTACCTTTGCCGTCCTTTTGTAAGAATATGCCATGAAATTTCAAACATCATACAGTAGCTTATGTGCAATCTTATCTTTTTCTATTCTAATTATGAGCATGGTCACAGCATTATGAGTGGCATGCTTTATTGTACCTAAGTCTTGTAGAATGACCAGATCATCAATGACATGTTTGGTTTCAAACACAGTTGCTCTAAGATGTTGCTAGAAATGTGTATATATGCTAGATAGTTTCTCCAAAACCCTATTCCTCCAACTACCTTGCCTCCTTATAAATAAACGGGATAGAAAAGTAAAAACTGGAGGGAAGATTAGGAAATAAAGAGGGCTATGTTGCATTAGAGGAAATCTTGTTTGGTCAATTTCTTAGTTTAGACAATTGGCACAACGAGAGGACTATCCAGGCGGTTAAGTGCTAATGAAGGTTCTATGTATTTTCTTACTTTCCTGGTGTCCGTGCACTCATTATTAACTGCTACAGTCACTTGATTTAATTATTGAAGTGACCATTGAAGTTCTGTTGTATTCAATGATCCAGAATGTTATGCCATGTCAGTATTTTTTCTTGAGAGCTTCACTATGTCAAGGTTAGCTGATATCTCTATAGTGGATCAGCTTAACAATATACTGATAAAATTGATGGAGATATTTGTAGGGACAGTATAATTTTATGTACGTACAAAGGAGGTCAAGTCAAATGTTGATATTGAATGATGTATAGAACTTGGCATTGCAGGTATACTGTATAAATTTGTAAAACCATTACTTGCTCCAGCCATGAATACGCATTGGTTTGGCCAATTTTAAATGGTAAATGAAAGAAAATGTTAATTGCATTTGTTGTTGTAAAATAATTTTGGAAATGTTAGCACTCAAAAGCTTATCAGTGGGCCTTATGTGACTTCAGAATATGCAATAGATTATCTAACTTTGGTTTCAGGGAAACTAAACATTGTTAGGAAGGTGAATTCTCATTTTAGTAGATGGAGATAGAATTATGGAAACTTCTCTAAAATCAGGAAATTGGCTTATCTTGATACGGAAAAATGTAAAATGGTTATGCCACTACTTTTATATTAACAATATAAAGCAAAATTAAGGCTTTCACAATGACAAAGATGTTTATGTTATATGGAGTGCTGTATGCAGAGGTTTATTCTGTGCTCCTGTCTCTTTCCCTTTTTAATGGGTAAAAAGTCATTCTTGCAGATGTATTTTCTATATCGTGTATGCCATCATTGTTCACATTGAGGACCAAAGAATTTCGTGATTTTGGTCTTACATACATGCTTCTGTATCTGCAGATATGCGGGAGAACAAAATTTGTTTTTCTGCTTTGGATCTTTAATCTTACATTGCTCATATGTAACCGTGTTTATGAAGGGTATCCATTTTCCCTTTTTGGGTAAGTTGTTTTTCCTCAATTGTAGGTTGCATTCTATTGTGATGAAATTTTCTGATTCTAATAGAGTTTGTTATTCAAGCAAATGTTTTCATGATTCTATGTCTGTGTTGTAGGCAAAGTTGGGCATATTTGGACAATTACCGAGGCACTTTTAGGTGGCACATCTGCTTCAATTTTGGTATAGGATTTGTCTTTTAATGGGGATTCAACTTGGCTGAGTCCTTGAGTCTTATTTCAGTCTTCCTAGTTTCATTCCTTTTTTCAGTATAAACTATCAACGGGTTGACTAAAATTTTGCCCATTTTTATAAAAGAGATCTTTTTTGTGGAATTTTGGGAATCTATGTCTTGGTATGGTGAAGGGGAGCCTTGGAGTAACTGGTAAAGTTGCTGCCATGTGACCAGGAGGTCACGGGTTCAAGCCCTGGAAACAGCCTCTTGCAGAAATGCAAGGTAAGGCTGCGTACAATAGACCCTTGTGGTCGGGCCCTTCCCCGGACCTTGCGCATAGCGGGAGCTTTAGTGCACCAGGCTGCCCTTTTTTTTATGTCTTGGTATGGTAACCACTAAGAAATGTACAAGGGAAGGAGAAGCTTTTGTGAATGAATCCGGTAAGAGAACCCTAGCTTGTTTTAGTAGAAGTAAAAATTCATGCCCTCCCCCTAGGGCATTGATCTGGTGGTAAGAGAGCAGCGTGTGATGCGTGGGCGTGTATGTCATGGGTTCAAATCCTGTCATAAACAAAAACTTTGTATTCAAGTGGAGAAGGGTAGAGGGATGAGCCCATTATCCACCATGTTATGAACCATGCCCCACAGGACCTCGGGGATCTCTTGGTTATTGAAAAAAGTCTTAAGTACAAATGCATTTAAAAGGTAACTTCATATCAATATTTGGGCCCACTTGTGTTTAAACATTCCCACGCTGTGGGAATACACTGGGTATGTTGTTGTTGTTGTGTTTAAACATTATAAAGAGTCAGGATCTTCTTTTCTTTTTTATTTTTGATGAAGTATCATATACCAAAAAGTAGAGTAACCTACACCAAATTATGGTTCTCTATGAAAACCCCGTACAAGTTGAACACATTATCGGTCATCATTGTCTCTTACATGAATAAACAATATTTTAGAAGTATCTGTGCTACACAATTCTCTTGGTTGCAACTTTATGTCACAGAAATATAATGATAAACTAAGTAACTTTATTAATAAGAGGAATTCTCACATACAAGTTATGTACCAAAAAATAGAGAACCTACCATAAAATCTGGTTCTCTACAAAGTACACCCAATCTTCAATACAAAATGGGACCTTGTGGGTGCGCTAAAAAGAAACTAGAAACTATACCTCATATGAACAAAATCTATATCTACACCATCATAAACTTCTCCTATTCTTCTCCTTTCATAGGGCCCCGACCCACATTAGAGCTAGTGGCTCAACATCCCATGCCCTGCCAAAGTGAAAATTTTTGTTGCTTCGGCAGAATTTTAAGATTTTTGCCTAGTTAATTACCAAAGGATGAACCTCATGTGTGCTTTTATTTTAGAAATGAAGGTGGTTTGAATGCTCACTCTTCTGAAGACAAAGTTGATTGTATGTCCATACTGAAATCTGATTTTTTAGAGGAAACAAGTTTAAGTTTGTTTTCATCTACTAAACACTAGGACTTTTTACCTGTTGATTACGGTTGCAACCATGAGAACAAAGCAAGTGAATGTCATATGCTCTTAACCAATATCTATCTTTTTCAGTTATCCTGCGAATGATTAGCTTCGGATATGACTACCATTGGGCATATTACTCCAATCGGTTTGACAAAGAGGTAAGTTTGCTACCTGAACTATTTTAGAGGCATCTTTTTGATAACAACCCTATAGATCTCCTCCGCTTTGGCTAAATTCACTAGAGCTTGAAACATACCAGTTTTTATTCTGAGACACTATCAAAGGCCTTCTTTCATGGGCCAACATCTGTTGATTCTCATAAATGAAAAGCTGTTCTTAACATCATGATGCGAGATTTAGACCTTTGACAATACCTTTCATACCTCGAAATGATAAAGATATATAGTTGAATCTTATTAATATTTAGATGGGAGTTAATCTCTGACTAATTCATATGTACAAAAATGTACTATAGTATCTTGTCAGTTTAGCTGGTTGCATTTTGTTCTCAGAACATCTTTCAGTTGATCTTTCTAGACGCATTTGGAAGTCAGAACTTCTTTTTGGTACTTTGCTTGGACACTCTATATGATAATTTGATACAGGAAAGGAAGTCATTTTCTTTGGAGGAGTGTAATTTACGGAACCATCATATGAATCCTTCTCCAACTGTACTTTACACTCTGATAAGTAATAAAGACACCACAAACCTACTGTATGCTTGGCATGTATCCTTAAAAGAACTCATATGTGCGAACTTATGGCAAGTAATACTAGCAATTGCTGATCTGAGAAACTTTAATCCAGGTATCACTTGACAGTACAAAGATGCTAAGGCATCTACCGAAAATGCTATAACTTCTTTACGTCCTTGTTGCTAAAGAATCATGCTTTCCTTTAGTACTGCATCCTTGGACATTATTTGTTGAAGAATCTTTATTCCAAAAGCACCTCTTCATAAATACTCATGTCAAGTGAAGTAGTGAAATCTGGTAATTGATTCTCGATGTTTAGTTCATTCTCTTAATTGCTCAATAGCAAGATTACCACTTCATGCAAGTAATCCCCATACAAAAAAGATCTCTTTCATCTCGTGTGATATGTAGTAGTTGTGGTAATTGCAGAAGCACATCCAACGCTGCAATAATTGTTCTTTAGGTAGAACATGCTACCAGCTATTGCAGGTTAGTTGGTGATTCAAATTCTGGATTCAAATTCTTGGTATCATCTCTACAAACTTCTTATGGAGCCATCTTCTTACATTCCCCCTCCCCCTTTGGCAGGAGAGCAGTCTTGAGAATGACAAATTTTCCTTCACTATATACTTGTGTTACCTGATTTACGCACCTCTATATATTGCTGGACCAATTGTTAGCTTCAATGCATTTGCTTCACAGGTAATCATGATTCTGAAGTTATATTTTTTCCTTGTTTATGTCATTATACTTGTTCTGAAGATACTCTGCTACGGTGTTAACAATATGTGCAAAAATGCTGTTGACTGCATCGTCTTCATTCTCTTCTATATTAAGGGTCATTGGTAGTCGTCATCAGTGAGATATAGCAAAAGACGGGACTGATAAGAATTGTTGACATATTGTGATTACAGTCATGCTCTTTTCTGCTAAATCTTGAATCTGTTCTTACTGTCTGCGTGATATTTGTCCAATATACCTGCTTGCCCTGGTGCAATGTTGAGTAAAAGTTTGAATCAGCCACTTGTTTAGTTCCAGCACTATAACCTTCTTTTTCTTTAAAGAGCACCACTGTCCACAGATCTCATTGTTGCTTGATGTCTTGTCATTGCAGCTTGATACTCCCCAGAAAACGCACTCATTGAAAAAAGTGGTTTGGTATGGACTTCGTTGGATTTTTTGCCTGTTGCTTATGGAATCAATGACGCATTTCTTTTACTACAATGCATTTGCCGTTAGGTGAGGTTATGGAATTTAGACCACTCTGATTGCTTTAAAAGTAAGCTATGATGTTATTCTGGATGACTGATTTTTCTGTAAATTTGCAGTGGCACATGGAAATACTTATCTCCTTTGGACATCTTCATCATCGGGTACGGAGTAAGTGTTGTATTTAGAATTTTTGAGCTGCTTAAGTCTTCAACTACCTTAGTAAGTGCTTATTCTGTTTATTCATTAGAGAAAAACGTAAATGAAAACACCCACTTACAATTATTTCTCCATATGACTTACAATTATTTCTCATACATATGGAGAAGTTAGTGACAGTTCCCTCTGGTAGTGAGTAAAAAAGTCTCTATTGAGAGGTAATACTTGAAAGAATAGACTTCCTCTCACTCATGATACGTAGAACTTCAATTTGTCCTCTGTTGCTTCATTGACTTTTACAGTGCAGACCCTTTATTTTCAACGTCTTGCCAACGTTTTGTTTGAATAAGTGTTATCCGCTCAATGAGTCTCTGTAATTCAGACACCATCCATCTCACACATCTTTTATTTATGCCATTAAAGTGCCAACGCATGCCACTCTTTGCCATTTATTGCATTCTCCTCGATATAAGATGATCCTTTGATCGTTGGTTTCCAGACTATAGAATGTATGATTCATGTAATAATCTTCATGACAAAGCAGGTATTGAACTTCATGTGGCTCAAGTTTTTTCTGCTTTGGCGCTACTTTCGCTTCTGGTCACTGGTAATTTTGTTGAAATTGTGCTTTTTCTCCATTACTTTTATTACTTTCTGTAGCTTATGCTTCTTTTGCTTCTCTTTCATTTTGGAGGATGATGCTTTATTTGCTTGGGTTTCTTAGCATGTTAATATGTGTTTGTTTGTGTAGATCAATGGTATTGAGGCCCCTGAGAATATGCCTAGATGTATAAATAATTGCTACAACTTGGAAAGTTTTTGGAGAAACTGGCATGCCTCGTTTAACAAATGGCTTGTTAGGTGATTTCTCAATCTCATCTAGCTTTATCTATGTGATCTTGCACTGACCCCAAAATTTTGTGTGATGTCTCTGCATTTAGATATATGTATATTCCTCTCGGGGGTACTCAGACGAAGCTGCTAAATGTGTGGGTTATCTTCACATTTGTTGCTGTATGGCATGATCTTGAGTGGTACTGCTCAATTTCATCAACCTCCACTTGTATATTGTATCAAACTTTGTCTTTATTTGGCTACTGTTTGGTCATTGGCTTCAGGAAACTTCTTTCTTGGGCATGGTTGACCTGCATATTCTTTATACCTGAAATGATTGTAAAGTCAACGACAAATACTTTGAAGGTACTTCCATTTGAGTGTTAATTCAAGTCCTTTTTTTTATACAGTTGACTGAATACTTTTTCCCAACAAGTAAATTATCTTTCATTGTTGTGTCATGTTACGGACCTGATTGTACTCACCAGGTGGAAAGTTCTGTTGGCAAGTTTCTGTACCGTGAACTTAGTGCTGTTGCTGGGGCTATCACCATCACCTGTCTCATGGTATGCTGCTAATATTTCAGGAGCGAAAAAAATAATGGATTGCTTATCTTTATGCATGATCATACTGAAGTTATCCTATCGTTGTATTATGTATTTAATTACGTTAATAGTAAATTAAGATTTCTGAAGTACTAAACGAAGGTCAACTTGATGTATGAAAGAAAGGAAAAAAACAGAAGAAAAACGCTTCAGAATGATAAAGTTTTCTCAATGGATAATTCAAAGTTAAATAAAAGAAAGAGGACAGAACAACTTTTTGGATTTTGCTGCATACAATCAATTGAATAGCTGAAGATACTGTTAAGTCGCCCTTTGTCTTGTGCCCATGTATGATCACAAGATTATTGTGCATAAAGTGCATTCAGCTCTAGTATGGAATGCCTAGCAACAAAGATGCATGTCTCCTTCTAGGAAGTGGGATGAGAGAATTCAAATTCAGATTGACCATTCCTTTGTGGGAGAATAAAGCAGCTGAAAGCGACACCTGTTTTTGCAAAGTCCATTGGACGCGTGTTACGGAATACAATTAGAAACACTTGAAGCCGAAGATGCTAGATTCATTTCTTATTAACACTGCTTTTTTTTTTCTTGTATAAGGTTGCCAATCTTGTTGGTTTTGTCATTGGATCATCGGGGATCAATTGGTTGCTCTCTAAATTTCTCCAGAAAGAAGGTACTCTATGGTTTATTATTTTTCTCTGGACATTCATCTAACTGCTAGAATGATGACATTTTCCTTTTTTCAGGACTACCTACTCTTGGTGGCATGTTTATTACGTTTTATGTTGGAACTAAGGTGACACTCCTGATATATCCTGTGATTTAGTTTTGAATTTCTTAATGCATGTTAATTATGATATGAATCTGAGAATACAGCTTAGTGTTGAATCGTCGGTGCGTATTAATCATGATATGAATCTGATAATGCAGCTCATGTTTCATATCTCTGATGCCAAGCAAAAACGCATCCACAGCAGATGACACAAAGGTTCATTCATGGGCAAACAGAACACAAACAACATGATACAAAATCCATTAGCTCTACAGTGTGTTGCCATGTCATGAGAGGACCCCATCAATAGATAGCAGTTGGTCATTTTTGAGGAATTCATTTTCACCTTGAATACAACTACACCTTGATCCCAAACTAGTTAAAAGAGTTCTTTTTCTTTTTTCTAAACTAGTTGCAGTTGACTATGGGCCGGTTTGGAAGGTTACATTGTAATTGGATTTGAGTATGATAATGGGATTTTTAGGTGGGTATGCAAAATTATACAAATATTTTACCCGGTTTAGCAATAGAATCTGTTTTTCAAAAAGTAGCGAGAGTTGTTTTACCAAATATATCAATCTGGTTAAAACGTCACTTTTATATAGCTTGCATACAATTTTTTGTTATATAGAATCCGATCAAAACCTACAACAGGAATACAATTATGTGGTTGTATGTATTTTGTATGTTGCGTGTATATTACATTATGTCCAGTAATACATTAGACATACAAATGACTTCCACTTGAAATATAAGATGTATACTATTTATTTATATATTTGGATCTGAAAGAAAATACAAATGTTCTTTCTCTTTGAGTTTCAATATGAAATTCTAATAAAACTAACTCAAATATTCACTATATTCCCTCAAAAAGTGACATAAACTTAAATATGTTCCCAATCGTTTGCAACAACCCTTGATCCACTAAATAATAATCGGAAAAAGGCCTTAATTACCTCTCACCTATTGAAAATGGTATAAAAATACCCTTCATCCATCTATTGGCTCTATTATAGCCGTGACATCCACTTTTGGGCTTTAAAATGCCCTTCAAGTTAACAGAAAATGAAAAAGGGTCAAAAATACCCCTGAACTATAGGAAAAGGTCTACATGTTTATTTGTTGACATGTAATTTTTAGTTAATCTTATTTTTCATCTCATCTTTCTTTTTTTTTAATGAATTTTTGTTGTCTCGGAGGCCCTTTTATTAATAATCAAATGGCCAGAGGCCTGGTCCAGCAAGAGGCGGCCCAACCCGCCTCAAAAAGGAAACAAAATGAAAAAATGAAAAAAAAACAAAGCTAATATATACGGTTGTTTGTCATTTGTTAAAGAGTACTCGATACTCTTTCCTCTGAAGCGTCTCCTCGGTTCTAGCATGCTGCCGGAGTGTTGTCGGAGGAATTCTAGGTTGGTGTGGGTGATTCTCTGGGTTATCTTTAAACTTGGGCCATGGATCTTCTGGTGGAGGCTCTTACTATCTTCTTCACTCGTACTTGGTAAGCTTTCTTCCTTTGATTTCCTTTGTTTTTTCTCCTGGTATTCTGTCTCCTTTATCTTCTTCTCAGGTGGTCGGGGTTTATCCCCAAGGGATCGGAGAAGGATTGGTGTGCTCAGGTCTGAAAACCCTGGTAAGGAAAGTCCTTTTATCTCCCTGTTGAACATCTGGTCCTTTTGAATCTGACTTCTTGCTTCCTTTTTCAGGTGGTGGTGAGTTGGTGGCAAGCTCCTATCCCGAATTTCTACTGAGTTCATCTGGCTAAGCAACACCCTACCCCTTTTTGGTGAAGTATTTTGATAGCTAGAGCTCTTCCTAGCTTGTTTATTCACAGTTGTAATGTCCTTACAAAGGCATACTCCAGTTAACTTGTGGCTGTGATGCTTTCTTCCATGGCGTAGATAGGATTTGTAAATACTTGTGCCTGTCATGTGTTTAATGACTCCTTCGGACTTAGTAGTAACCTGCTTCTTCTGCTTCCTGATTCGTTGCATGTCTGATGATTGCTCTGCTTCTTATTCTTAAATTTGGAACTTGTGCTTTGTCCAAATTAATTAATCTTCTTGTGCTGCTTGGTAGCTCTAGGAAACTGAAAAACTCTTGTGTTTGTTGTGCCTCTATAGCTACATTTTCTAAGGAATCTACCACACTATTGCCTTCTCTGAAAATATGTTGAACTGTTGCATTAAGCTGTTGTAGTTTCCTTCTAATATCCTCTATCCTCTCCACTAGCTCCCATGGGACTTTCCACTCCCTCTGAATCATCTTTTTGATAGTTAGTGAGTCAGTCTCCATTGTGATTTCCATCATGGCACTCTCATAGCAGAACTCTAGGGCCTCATAGATTGCAATTGATTCTGCTTCTGTATTTGTGGTCTGACCTATGCCTTTAGCTCTAGCATATACTAGATATCATTTGTGGTCTCTTATACAGAAGCCATATGAACTTAGGCCTGGGTTGCCTCTGCAAGCCCGATCTTTGTTGCACTTGAGTTTATAAGACTCAGGTGGTTTTCAAGTGACCCTGTGGTAGTAAATTTTTGGCCTGTAGGTCATGATTTTGTTGACTATGTTTGGCCAATACTTTACCTCCAATTTTATCCATGGGTATCTCACTTTCACCAACTTTCTCTCCATGTCCTGAATTTGCATCACCATTCCTGTGAAGTTTGTGCTTCCATCATGTTTTATATTGTTCCTCCTTTTCCATAGAGTCCATAAGATGATGGCTGACATGGCTCTGTAGATTGATTATAGCTTAGGAGTAGCCTCTTGCTTCCACCGGGATATTATAATCTGCTAGAGATGCATGTCATCTATGTTTATACCTGCAAAACTAGCAAACTGCCTCCATAGCCTAGTGGCTATGGGAGCTGTTAGAAAAAGGTATGACATAGTTTCCTCCTCCTTATTATCACAGCACCAACATCTAGAAACAATGTGTATCCTCATCCTCTTTAGGTTATCATCTGTGGCTATCCTCCTTTTCCATAGTCTCCATAGGAAGAAATTGACTTTGAAAGGCAGGCCCTTGCACCATATGAACTTATAATCTTCCCTGCTTTCTGTCTTCTTCCTCATCAAATGACATGCTACTTTGACTGTGAAAACTCCTAGGGTGTTGCCCGTCCACCATGGTATATCATTTCCTTGCTCACACCTTGGAGGTTTTATGCACCTAACTATGTGATCAATCATTTTTTGTGATACTTTTGTCAGTAGCTTGGAAGCATCCCATTCACCATCAGTAGTGACGGAATTCACTTCTAATTCTTCCTCTATGGCTGTCTCCTCTTCTACATAATATAGGGCTCCTAGTTTTGTCCAGTTGTCAAACCAGAAGCTAGAATTCCCTGCCTTAGTCTTCCACCAAATATTGTGCTCCACTTTCTCTCTTACTGTTGTCATCTTCCTCCACACATGTGATGTGCCATACTCTTGTGCCAAGATAGGATGTAGTTTCTTACAGTACTTGTTCCACATGAAGGCACTCCACATTGAGGATGTGGAGGTTCTGAAATTCCACCAAAGCTTTGCAAAAAGTGCCTTTGACATATCATGTAGTGATCTGAAGCCTAGTCCTCCTTCCTCCTTTGGATAACACATACTCTCCCATGACACCCAATGTTTACTTTTGGCCCTAGTTGTGTTTCCCCAGAAGAACTTTGCAAAGATCTTGTGTAACTGGTTAATTACCCCAATAGGAGAGTTCATAGCTGATAGTAAATAAATTGGCATGGACTGTAGCACATGTGCAATCAAAATATATTTACCTCCAAAAGAGTAGTTTATTCTGCCAAGAATTCATCCTCTTTTCTACTTTCTGTGTCAGGCTTTCAAAATGGGTTCTATTTTTCCTTCCATAGAAAATGGGGCATCCCAGGTAGGTGAATGGAAAGGAACCCTGTCTAATCTTTGTAATTCTCCTGATTTTAATGCACATGCAAATGGGGACCTTATCATGAAGGTATAATAGGCTTTTGTCCAAGTTTATCATCTGTCCTGATACTACTTCATAATTTTTCAGAACCCTCATCATCTTTCTCATAGAGGCAAGCTGCCCAGAGCAAAATAAGATAGTGTCATCTGCATATGAGAGGTGGTTTATGTTTGGGCTCCATTTAGGCATGCCATATCCTCTATACTCAGGGTCTTCAAATAATTTGTTCAAACTTCTGGCCAGAACCTCTGCTGCTATGATAAATAGAGTAGGAGAAAGGGGATATCCTTGTTTCAGCCCTCTAGAGGATTGAAAAAAGCCAAAAGACTGTCCATTCATCAATACTGAGTACCAATTATTGTTGATCAGTCTCACTACCATGTCTATAATCCTCTCTGAAAAGTCAAATCCCCTCAGGACTTTTACCAAGTATTTCTAGGAAACTCTATCATAAGCCTTTGCCATGTCCAACTTCACTACCACATTGTGAAGTTTGTTTCTTCTATTGATGTCCCTGACTATTTCTTGAGCAAGGAGGACATTTTCAGTGATGCTCCATTGCTCCTTCCCTTAACAAAGCCTGTTTGATTGGCGGAGATGATATTAGGAAGAACTGTTGTCAGCCTCTCATGCAATAGTCTAGAGATGATCTTGTTTGCAAAAGTACTTAGACTGATGGGTCTTAAGTTTTCAAAACTGCCAACCACTTCCTTCTTGGGTATCAACACCAAATTGGTGTGTGTTATATATCTAGGTAGTTCTTGACCACAGAAGAAAGCTTTGACCATGTTGGTGATGTCCTCTCCAACTATATCCCATGAGCTTTAAAAGAATTGTCCTGAGAAACCATCTGGCCCACTGGAACTATCTCCATTTAGAGCAAAAACCACTTGCTTGACTTCCTGAGCAGTAGGCATTTTCTCCATTTCCTCATTCTGTTCTGTTGTAATCATTCTAGGGATGTTCTATAGCATAGAATAGTTTGTGGGCTCTTGTATCTCTATGAATTATTCCTGGAACACTGGTACAGCTTCTTCCCCAATGTTTTGGGTTGAGGTTATAACATCACCTTGCCTGGTCTTTATCTCAGTTATTTGCAACTTTCTCCTTCTTTCCTTTACATATGAGTGGAAGAACTTAGTGTTCCTGTCCCCATCTTTGAACCACCTCATTCTAGCCTTTTGCCTCCAATACTCTTCCTCTATTTTGAGGTATCTCTTCAAGTCTGCATTGGACTTATTGAGGGCAGCTATGTTTGCTTCAGTTGGGGCTATCTCCAGCTGAATTTCCTTCACCTTGATTACATCTTCTAAGGTAGCAATTTGTAGGAAGATGTTTCCAAAAGTCTCCCTACTCCATTTGGCATTGGACTGTCTTCATTCTCTTCAACTTGGTGTGCACTTTATTAAAAGGGGTGCCTTCAACATTCAAACTCCATATCTCCTCCACCAACTTCTGAAAGTTGCATGTTTGGTCCAAAAATTTAGGAACTTGAAGGGCTTAATAGTTATTTCTTGATTTGTATTACAAATCACTTGTAATGGTGCATGATCTGAGCATTGTCTAATCAAATGGTGTACTTCACTATCTGCTAGTAGGTTCATGAACTCATTGTTCCCTAAGACCCTATACAGTCTTTTAAAAATACTAGCCCCTTCAATTCTCCCATTTCACCAAGTGTAGCTACTCCCTGTAAACTTCAGCTCATTCAAGGCACATACACTTATACATTGTGCAACATCAGTTATTTCACTTTGAGTGACTGGAAGGCCCCCCAGCTTTTCAGATTCATTAAGGATGGTGTTAAAATCTCATCCCACAAGCCAAGGGCAGTGAGTGTTGGTTGCTATGTCCTCTAGATCCTCCCACAGCTCCAACCTTTCTATGGAACTACATCTAGCATACACTGTTGTGATCTTGAATCTGTCACTGGTCCCATGTATCTTGAAATTACTGGTAATCTGTTGTATTGTGTCTATAGAGTCCTCTTCCTCCCAGGTGTCCCTCCAGAAAGTCTAGATCTTGGCTGAACAATTTGCTTTTGCATGATGTATTCCCAGGAGTCTTCTGTAGTTATCTATCTCTGATGGGCTTTGAAAAGGTTCCAGTAATGCAATGAATGAGTAGTGATGTCTCCTGTTTAGGTCGATTAGTCTCTCAAAGGAGTTTTGTGTTTTAACAGACCTACTATTCCAAAAGATTATTTTGTCTATCATTGATCTGATGAGGAGGTGGAACTCTTCTTACTCCTTGTGTTAATATGTGTGGGCAAAGTTGTTTGCTTGATGCCCTTTTTGTTTCTTCCTTTGAGTTGCCCAGCCTGTCTAGGAGACAGATCTCCTTTTCTGCTGATGTCCTCTATGGTGCCCTCCAACTTATCATCTTCCTCCTCTTGTTGTTGTTGGTGCTTTTCTTTCTCTGAGAGGCTATGAATCTTTGGTGCTTTCTGGGGTGTTGACTGTTCTTTTCCACTAGTTTCTTCTATTTGGGATTGAGCATTGTCATCCCCTCCTTCTGGGGTTGTGATCTCTTCCTCTGACCTCTGTAGGCCTCCATCAGTGCCATGTGTTACTTGTTCCCCCTCTTTCTTATGAGTATCTTTTTCTGAGTGATCAGCTACCTTTGTCTTTGAAATGTTAATGCTTGGGGTCCTTTCTCTTTCCTTCTGTGCCAGGTTAATTGGGCTTTTCATGCTTGAAGTATCATTGCCTGGATTATCAGCTCTCTCATGTTCCTTATCATTGCCTATATTCTGTGGTTTTGGTGTGGGGGTATTGGATGGCAGGTCTTCTGGTGATGAATGGTTTTTGTCCACTCCTTCATTGCTTTGGTCCTCCTTTTCTTCTCCTTTATCTGCACCCTTTTGATCATCCAGTGCTTCAAACTTGTTGTTGCTATTGACCTCATGACCTTTGCTAGGTCCAGGTCTAGGATTCCAGGTCTGTTCCAATTATCCCCTTAGATACGGTTTGCCTCTTTTGTTGTTGTTCTTTCTCTTTGGTTCTTGAAATTCTCCTTCACCTATCTTCCCTTTCCCTTTGTTCTCTCTATCGTCTGCAGCCTTAGTGTTGCATGCCTTCTCATTAGTAGGCAGTATTCCTTCTTCTGTGTTCTTATCCTCTCCTTCTTCTTCCATTGGGTACAACTATGGGTGAATGGTAAAACATTCCTTCTCGCTATGTCCTTGCAGTCTGCAAGTCTTGCAATATTTGGGGACATAGTCATATTTGATTGTAACCCACTTCTCTTTGATTTCCCTTGTCTTGCTCCTCATACCAATGTTTATTCTCTTTGGGAATTCTCCTAGTAAATTCACTTCCACTTTTACCCTTGCACAACTGGGTCTGGTCTTGTTTAAAGTGGCCATGTTCACTTGTAGTGGTTTTCCTACTGCCTTGGCCAATGAGAATATTGCTTCCTTCCCAAAGAAATTTGGTGGTAAGGACGGGAAGGATATCCAGGCTACTGCTATCGATGTTTCCTCCTCTGGATCAAATAAGGGGTCCTACTTCAGTGTTCTCATGGGGTAAGACCAGTATTGGTGTGTGATGTAGAATTGCGATTTGGATGGTAGGGTAACATAATCTTCCAGTTATGTGGCTCGTATTAGTACATATCTATTGCTTAGCAGGCCAATATTCACTTCTCCCTTAAGTTCACATTGTTTAGGGATGAGCCTCCTTAGATCTTTTATCTCCGGCCAACCATATGAGAACTTACCTATCACTACATATTGGAGATTTTCGTTAATGATCATTTGTTCGACCTCTTCCTCCTCCCAGACTATCCGGGGTTCTCCATGTAGGTATGCAATCTGTTTCAGTGGGATGGGTTTTTGTGGTAGGGTTGGTGATTTTATTGTATTTGCAAAAGTGATTATCAAAGGTTGTCTTGTGTTTGAGATCATGTTTGTTGTTGGCCCAGCCTCCGGCGGTGGAGGCTGGCCAACGGCCATGGTGGCCATGTTCCGGTGGGTTTAGGCAAATATAGGGTTTCCGAGATTTTTGGAGTAGAGAGCGTCGAAATTTCCCAGAGGAACTTAAACCCGATAAATCTCAAGGATTTCTTTAATCTGGAAGGGAGGTCTTTTATAAACTAACAACGATGCTATCTTAAATATTATTATTTTTTTAAAAAAATAGTTTATTCATGTAAAAATTTCTATATTTATACAGTTTAACCTATTTGTCAAGCCAAACAAATACTTGGTTAGTATAGAAATGGTTAGTATTTACTTGGTAATTGAAATTAATGTAATTATACAATCTAGTAATTACGATGATTTATTCGTTTGTCATAACACAATTACAATATAATTACAAACGTACTGATTGGTTGCACAAGTGTAATTTACACTAGGTTAAATTACTTTTAAAATAAAATTTAATTATCAAATATTTAAAATTAATACTGGACAAAGGTATGTCATTAAATGATATTAAATTAGGTATTTAAGATACATATTGTTTCAAATATTTTGAAAAACATGTTCTCTAGGAAAACAAACTCCTTCAAAATGAGCTCCCTAATAAAAGTAGGGGGGAAAAGCTTTACTAGTGACATTCCACATTGATTGTGTCCTCTCCACTAGAGTTGTCAAATTGGGTTTGGCCCGTGAGGCCGACCCAACCCAGCCCTTTAGTTAAGTGGGGTTGGGCTAAGTTTTTCCAGCCCATTTAGAAGTGAGGCTTATAAGCCCAACCTCACTTGGTCCATCAGCCTCAGAGGCCTAACCCGTGGCCTCAGAGGTCAGCCCGCTAAGTTAAAAAATAATTAATAATATATTTATTTATTAAATAATAATTTAAAATAATTAAACAAGGTAAAATAAAAACTTAAAGAAGTACAAAGTACATTACAAATAGACAATAATAATTACTCATTTAATCAATAGTCATTAGTAATATAATACATTATATCATTATATTATATATGATATATCATATTCATATATACATATTTTTTGCCCTTTGGTCTTCCGACTTCTCTTTGCTCATAAGCAGCAAGAAAAATTAGGGCTTTTAAAAGTCATTTCTCTTTCTTTTGTGCACAATTTTTCTTATTTTCTTGTCCAGATCTCTGTCTTAGTTCAAATCTTCCTTCAATAAATCTCCGTCCAGTTAAAGTGAAGTTATTAAGCTCTAATTGATGGATTACGTTATTTTTAACACTTTAGAATTTTAATTTTATAATTTTGTAACTAGGCAAAACTTTTGTGTATAAAAGATTTGTAAATTTTTAGATTATTATAATTCAGATGTGCAAAAGTATGTTGACAATCTTTTTAACTGGCTAGTTATTTTTTTTTCTTCATTTGATTGATATTAATTATTATCGTATACACCTGTTGTTAAAATGAAGACTTATTATGCTTGGTGATTTTCTAGTAATTACATTTTTTTCTCGTTTATTATGTTACGGGTCACTTTTAATTTTTATTGAAGGGTCAACCCGTCCTAGCCCGCGGCCCGCTTAGGGTTGGGTTAGGTTGCTATTTTAAAGGCCTTTTAGTTAAAAAAGGTCAGCCCATCCCAGCCTATTTAACTCTCTGGCCCGCTGGGGCTGGGTTGGGTTGGGCCAGCCCGTTTTGACAGCTCTACTCTTCACCCTCTACCACCTCATATTCACCCCCAACTCCTTTAGCCCTCATCCCCACCATCCCACGCTCTTACCTCTCCCAGAGGCGGATTCAGAATTTGAAACTTGTGAGTTCCTAGTAAAATAAATTAATATGTAATAATAATCGAATAAAAAATAAAATATTATTTTATTGACTGATTTCCTTTTTTAGTTGATTTTGTTACCTTTTTATAAAAAATAAAAAGGAAAAAAAGGGGGGTGGGGGACCGTGCAGCACTTCATGAAGAACTTTACAGGTCCCTTTCTTGCCAAGGATCCAAACAATCATTTCGTTATGGTTCCCACAAAGATTTATTATAGCTCTTAAACTAATTTTCAATAGAATTACTGGACCTATCGTAGCGGGTGTGAGTTTCCTGGAATCCATACCATATATTGTAGATTCGCCCTTGAACTCCTAACCCCTACTTTTCATAATATTTGTCTAAATTATATACAAATACTTTTAGAATAATAATTTTTTCTTACCTACCAAACACAAGAAAATAAGTAGAAAATTCACTTATTTTCTAGAAAATATTTTCCATGAAAAATATTTTCCTTCATATTGAACACACTTGCAATGTGAAATAACAAGTCAATAGTACTTAAACAAATAAATTGAATTCGAAAATATAACTTAAATTCAAAATTCAACAAAAAAAAATTAACATAATACTCTTACGTCAAATTTCAACAAAGGGTAAAATAATTTCTAACATAACTAAACTAAATACAATTCAAAAGAAAAGTAAAATATAGGTCTATAACCTCATTATTCAACGAAATTTTACTTTAATAACATCACTCATTATATACCAAGTTTGTTAATGACTCATTCTTTCTAATATTAGGAGGTGTAGTTTTAAAAACTAGAATAATTACATAGTTAGGCTAAAAGAAAGAAGACAAAAAAATAAAAAATAAAAAAATATAAGCAATTACGTGAAATCACAAGAAGTAGTGATTAGGAATGAGAAGAAAGGAAATGAAAGATAAATAATATATATATATATATATATATATATATATAATATATATATATATATATATATATATATATATATTTAAAAACTAAAACTAAAAAAATAGAAATAAAAAACTAAAAAATAAATAAAAATGGAAAGAAATATAAAAATAACCTTAAAATTACATGGTGTAGTTACACCCATTCTATACTCCTCCTTGAGAATTGGAGAGTGTAATTATCCCCTCTTAATTGTACTCAATTCTTCACCAATCAAGTAATTACTTGACCAAATAAACAGGTCAAATTGTGTAATTACATCCAATTATACTCCAACTCAATTACCGAATGACTTTCCAAACAGGCCTACATAACTTTTCAAATTCTTTCCTTTTTTATCTCTTACACACACACACACACACACACACACAAACACACACACACAAACACACACACACACACACACAAACACACACACACAAACACACACACACACACACACACACACACATATATATTATAATAATAATAATAATAATAATAATAATGCACCCACGGGTGTGACCTAGTGGTCAATAAAGTGGGTTAAAGAGTCTTGAGGCCTGAGGTATCAGGTTCAAATCCTAGCGGAGACAAAAAAATACTAGGTGATTTTTCCCATCTGTTCTAGCCTTGGTGGATAGAGTTACCTGATACTTGTTGCTGGTGGGAGGTGACAGGTATCCCGTGGATTTAGTCGAGGTGCGCGAAAGCTGACCCGAACACTACGGTCATAAAATAAAATAAAATTGAGAAGCTATTAAAACTAATAAAATCATGAAGCAATTCTATTTTTTGGGGCATTACCTACGAGAAATCTAGGAGGATAATTTGTCGAGCCTGTGGTGAACGTACATCTTGATGACGAATTTTATGAATTTATCACAAATTAAAACTTATTTAGATGTTCATTTCAAGAAAAAATGTATGTTATTTTTTGTAATTAGCTTTTATTTGAAATAAAAGAAATCAAACAATTAAATCACATTTGGTAGCCTTCCCCTTGTTGCCTTGTTGGGAAAAAAAGACAATTATGGGGAAAAAAAGTTGGAAAAAAATGGAGAAGGATCTAAAATGTCTCTGAATTATGAGATTTGGTATAATATTATCCTCCATTTATCTTTTGGGCTAAAATATCCTCGATGTTAATCTTTTGGGTCAAAATGCTTTCGATATTAACCTTTCGGTTCAAATCGAATCTTATTTCTAATGGCCCACACTCATAAGGTGGATGAAGTGTATTTTAGGCCATTCTCCGTTAAAATAATTTGAAATTACTTAATATGTGACCTCATATGATTGTCCTAATTCTGAGTTCTATAGTAAATTAAAAAAAAATGTTACACTCAATCCCCCCCCCCCCCACTTTTCCTTTCATCCACATGTCTTCTTCTTGGATGTTGTCCACCATTTTAATTTTATTTTTTTTAATTTATGACAAAAAATTTATGCTCTCTAAACTCCACTTTGTGGGAATACACTGGATATGTTGTATATTGTATATCAATTTACGACAAAGCAAAATAAAAAAGAGGAAGGAGAAAAAGAGGTATTTACCTATTAGAGAGATGGTGCAATTTGATTCTTACTAGATAGGGCGGCATAATAGAAGTCTCACTACTAGCTTTCTAGAATCTTATTCAGAGATTTTTTTGCTGGTATTGACCCAAATTTAGATGCTCAAGTTGAATTTGGAGCATTTCAAAAACTTGGAGATCCAACTACAAAAAGATAGGCAGCCTGATACAACATTGCTTTGATATAGCGACGACATTCGTATAAAAATAATTAGTTCAACAAAAGATTAACTATGAAATTCATATAGAAATAATTAGTTCAACAAAAGATGATAATATTAAGCAATTATGACTATATTTATTTTTGTGCATATACCCAAAATTCAAAATAAAAAGAATGAAATAACCTCTTTTTTTCCTCATATACCCCCCCATGATAATAATACAAATTCAAAAAAAATATGAACATGTAAATTCATTTCAAGTTGAGTCATTAATACCCTAATTAGGAAGAGATTAAGAAAGAGAACAAAGAAAGGAATGTAATGACCCTTCCGGTCATTTACACGTTTTTGCCTTTCTTGTACCATTAGAGCTTACTTGTAGTGGCCCAAGTCATTTATGGCTTGTCGGGACCGGTAGTTCGGTGCCCGGGCCATTTGTTTGGTCTTTATGGCCGTTTCTCATTTTAGAGCTTCAACTTTGGAAATCGTTGACTTCCGTCAACATTCTTGGCAATATCAAAGAATTAAACCAAGGTTCTAGGTCAAAGGAATCCCTTACTCGAAAGTTTGAGTTAAAGAAATGCCTCGTGTAACACCTCGCCCATTTGGAAGGTTTAAAGTAACCCGTGCCTTTGGGGTAAGACTAATAGTGTCTAATATACTAAGAAGGATGTGTTATGAGGTATTGTAATGGAAAAATGGTCGTATGATAAGTTTTGAAGTCAAGCAAGTTGCGAAACAAAAGTCAGAAAAAGTTATTGTAAATTTCTTTAAGGAATTCTCTTCAAATTTGGGTTAAATGTCTTGGGGTGTTTCTCCCTATATATAAAGAGTTAGTGGGCCCCCAATATACCAAATCGAATTTCTACGAGTCTAGTTTCCAACGCACTAAACCGTTCGTCCATAAGACTTCAGAATAGAGAGATATTCATGTTTTCGTAAGACTGCACAAGCAGGCACGTCAAAGCGGGGCCCGCATCCTAAGTCGGTTTTGCTTTATAAAAGGTGTTCCAGCTTCGTTTTAATTCATAAAAATCACCCAAAAGCTTCAGAAAATCAGAGAGAGAGTCCATAAATAATCCATGGACTTTGATCCTTTCAATTCAGAAGTTTAACGGAAGTTGCTCTACGTCGCGAGCTCGTCATTTTGGTATAGTTTTCCCCGTCGATTTCATGGCGTATCTTCGTGGGTGTTGATGCAGCAAGCTAGCAGGTATTTTTTGAGTATTTGGCAGTAGCTATGGAGTTATTTTGGTGAGGTATGGATCCCATATACTTATCTATTTGTTGGATCAAGATTTTAAGCTTCTAGTTATGAAAAGTTGTTGTTGCCGATATCTTGTAGTAGTTTCTTGTTGATTGTGGATCTGTTTGTTGTTCTTGCAAGGAGGAAGGTTGTCAATCTTGGAATATTGAATATTTTTGTCAAGGAAATCTCCCCTACGATCCTCCTTCGTTATTATATGTTCTAGTATTAATTTATGGATTTCTGAGCCACGAAGTGGTATTTTGGATTTGTGGCTTTGGACAGCCCCTTTATCTTTTTAGGTTTGGTTATTGTTGTGGTGTTCTGGTTGTGGTAAGGTTCTGGAGGGATTGGGAAATTGTTCCATTCTTTTTGGGATCGCATACGATAGTGATTGGATTGGACAACGTGAAGTACGCCTTGAAATAGTGCCTCGGGAGCTCGTCGCTCCTTTGAGATGTGGTTAACATATTATTGTTGGATTTAGCTGCCATTTCTTATTGTTATTGGCCTCATTTTATATTTTGGTGTTGGCTGGTCGCGAGTGTGACATTAACACCTTATCAAATGGCTATGGCTCGTTCTTGCAGTCTCGTCGATTCTAGCAATTATTCCATTACCTTGGTTGGTCAGCCTTCATAGAGACGTATTTGGGGCTTCAGTTGAAAGTATTTGTTTTGTGTGATTCAGAGCTTCCCGGAGCAGTTTGAGTCTGGACGACGTCGTTCCCGCAGCTAGTCATCGGATGACAAGTAGGTTATGGTTTTTCCCTATCTAGACTCTGCGTATATAGGCTATAACTGCATTAATTAGCATCCTTGGATGGGTTGTTATAGGTTGGTACCCTAGACCTTGTACGTCTTTCGTCCGTCTATTTCATACGTTGTTTGTAGTATTCGCGTAGTAATGTATATTACCTTTGTCGTCCTGTGTGGCCTTGTATTGACTCTGGAACATAGATGGTGGGATATTTGGGAATGTCCGTGAGTCCTGGACATATAGATTATCCTTTTAGGCTGGTTATGTCTGCTGAGTAGCTATTGGGCCTGTGCAGGGCTGATAGGAATTGTTGTGAGCCGTTGGGCTACTTTATATTTGTGTGCGAGCATATCATCCATGAAAAAGGTTTTCCCCTGCATGTTTTACTACAGTTTTGGCTGTGAGCCACTACTGACAGTTTTCCTAAATTTGTATGGCCCTGGGGGGGCCTTTTTGGTACTGTTGTTGATAGAAAAGGGGATTTTTGGATGTTTTCGCACTAATTTTATTACTGGTACTAGTCTCTGCGGGGCAGAGCACCAGACTTGATTTTATTACTGATACTTGTCTCTGCGGGGCAGAGCACCAGACTTGATTTTATTACTGATACTAGTCTCTGCGGGGCAGAGCACCAGACTTGATTTTATTACTGATACTAGTCTCTGTAGGGCAGAGCACTAGACTTGATTTACTACAGTTTTAGACCTGGTTACACCCGGGCACTCTTGGAGGGGTTTTTGAGGCATTTTCTACTACATTAGTCCTGGACGGGGTCTGGGCATGCATACTTGAGACTGGGTCTCTATCTTGATCCCGGACTTACTTCCGGATGACATGTCTTGATACTGAGTTTTAGTATGGGGTCGGGGACCTCCATGGACCTTGCTGCTCTGGGCCTGGGGCTTCGGGCTGCGTGTGCCGGAGGGAAGGGTATACGGTAGAGTAGAGGTATACAGGCTGAGTCCTTCCATGGAACCTACCTGCTGGGCCTGGTTGGCACCGGAGGAGGTACATACAGAGGTTCTATTTCACATCATATCATATCATGCATTGGATCCCACCCTTGTTTGCTGTGTGTTCAGTGTACGCTCCGTTAGTATGGGATGTCGGAGGGTTTGTTTTCACTTGATTGTGTTCCTCGGTTGTATGGGCGGCTGTTGGGACTGTAGGTAGACTATATTTACTCCTGTTTTTATTTAGAGCTTGTCTTGGCACCCGGTTCTTGAAAGATTAGTGATGGCTAGCCTGTTGAGGCTTTGGTTGTGGGATTTTTGATTATTGAGAGGGCTTTGGAGTCCTATCTTATTGAGGCACTTTGGTGTGGCCTTCTGAGCAGAGTGCGAGACTCTGGTTCTATTCTTGTGGGAAGCTGAGTGGTATCTCTCGGTTATTGTGGCCTAGTTATTTCATCCTAGGGTTGTACTTGTGAGGTGATTCCCTGGTTATGCTATCATGTGATTGGATTGGTGTTATGACTTCCTTATACTGGTTGATTCCATTTTTGAGTATGTTAGACTGCTCTCCGTCTTTTCCTTCCACTTGAGGTTACCAGTATACCGCTATTTTCTCAACTCTCTCTCTACTTACTTATATTGTTGTGCAAGGAGTCCAGGTGCGTTCTCCTTTCCTTCACCTGTGATTCTGTGTAATTGTATCTCTGTGCTAGCATGTGTTACTTGAAGCTCTTGGTTATGGCTGATCTATGCTAGCTTCTTTTGCCTTGCTTATTGCCTCAGTGACTGCTTTCTTGCAATCTGTTACTTACTGCTTTTATATCTTATATGCGCTCAGTCGGCCTATGATACCTACTGAGTACCCGTGGTTTTGGTGCTCATACTACACTTCTGCACTTTTTGTGCAGATATTAGCTGAGCTTTCGCCGTTGATCACGTTGGAGACTCGTGCAGCTTTTGGATCTTTGAGACTAGGGTGAGCGCCTGACGGTCGGGGCTTGTCGACATCTCATCTATTGAACTGTTGCTCCTTGTACTTTCGGAGGCAATTTATGTTGTATTTTGTTACTACTGTCACGTGTATCCTATTAGAAGCTTCTGTACTATCGATACCAAGTCTTGGGGTTGGTGTAGTTTCCTTTATGTATTTATATTCGAGTTTTGCTTTCGCTTATTTCTGCTTGCTGGTGCGTTTTGGTTAGGTAGTAGCCCATTACTAACCGTTCTGGGCTACGGGAATTGGTTCGCCTACTGGGGATTGTAGGTGCCATCATGACTTGAGAAATCGGGTCGTGACAAGGAATGAACAAGATAATTGGGTAATTACATGTTCATAATAGAAAATAATCATTTTTTAGATGAGCCAATCAGACGAGGCGAGAATAGATTTTTAGTTGGATTTTAAATTATGAGTTGGGTTCTAATAAATTAAGGGTTGATTTAAAATAGGTCAATGGGAAGATATCATGTAATTAATAAAAATTTTAATATTATTTTTACTGGGTGATTTTTATTTATTTGGAAAGGGTTAAAATTTGGGCCAATCAGATTAAATCACATATAAATAAATATTTAATTATTTTACTTTAAGGGGACCGTTAGAAAAAAGTGCAGATTTGAGCCAAAAAGTTAATGACATTTTGGCCCTAAAGATTAACGTCGAGGGCATTTTAGCCCGAAAGATAAACAAGGGTATATACCAAATCTCATAGTTCATGGGCATTTTAGACCCTTCTCTGAATAAAAATAACAATTTTTTTATTTTGAAATCCTGATATCTCGCCTTTTTTAAGGAAATTCTAACGCATTGTAGCAAAATCTTCACTAATTTAGCAATACAACGATAGAAGTGCATAAATAGCCGATTTTAAGACTTGCATTTGAGCCATAGTTGAAATTCCTAATTTTTTGCAAGTTTAACCGTTTAAAAATCAACTTTAGACGTGCGAGTCTAAAGTTCAAGCATATATGTCTGAAATTTGATTTGTCAAAGCCTAACTTCAGATAATTTGAAAGCTTACAACTTCATCTATTTTTACATGAAGTTCAAGCTATTTATGACCAAACTCCAAGTACTTTTACGTGAATGTAGGACTAAATTTCAACCATTATTGCATTAAGCTCTAGTCATATATGACTAAACTTCAGACATATTTGCATGAAGTTCAAGCTATATATGATTGAACTCGCTTGATTCCTTTGCTCTCAGTCTAATACTGCTTATGGGTAACACAGTAACAAAAAAAAAATTGGGAGGGAGGGGAGGGGGTGTAATGACTGGGTTTATCATTACGGGTAAACCTTTCGTGCCAAGTTTAGAGTTAGAAAACTTTCGAATTTGAAAGTTGAAAATTCTAGGCTAGGCTGGTCTCGGTCGGTTTTGAAGCGAGGTATGGTCTAGGGAAATTCAGGTGAGGATTGGGGAATGTGTCTTGTATAGAGCTAGTTTCCTTGTAGCTAAGACATAGAGGAGTCTGGAGGACTTTTCAGAAGTGAATTCGGGTAAGTGACTCCTGGTATCAAGGTTGATATGAAGGGGTTGTTTCGGGATGTCGGAGATTCAAGGTGTGTTGTAAAATAGGCACTTTATAAGAACTTTATGACTTTCTGTCCCGTGTTAATCGCCATAGCGGTTGACACATCGCTATCGCGACCTCTGCTATAGCAGAGAAATTACCGCTATAGCAAAAGTCAACGTCGGTCAGCATCGCTATAGCGGACGATTCTGCTACAGCGGTACCGCTATACGGAGTGTAGACTGCCATAGAGGATGAGTTAGAATTTAATGCAGAAAACTTTCCGAAAACGTTCAGTTTTCATCAAGAACGTTTTGGGAGAAGGGCAAGGCAATTTTGGGCGAACTTACTCCATTTTCCACCATTTTTTGTCCTAAAGGTAAGGATTCTACTCCCCTAACTTAGTACTATCTTTCCTACGGAGTAGAATTGCTAGTCTTGGACTTGAAAAAAGGTTGTGATTAACCTAGGAATGGAAGAATTCGGGGGGAAAGGAGATTATAGGGCGTAGTAGTTCTTGGGTCTTGATATTATTGTTGGGTTATGATCACTTAGCCATTATTCTCTAAAAATATCCGTAAAAATGATAAACTTAGGTGAATTTATGGTGGAAAAGCACGAGAAAAGAGTGGAATGATCATAGTTTGGCCTAGGGATTAGGATTTTTGCATAATTTGGGTATTTTAGGCCAGACAATTTGATTGTAGTTGTTGTATATTTATTTCTAGACCAAGAACAATCAAAGGATTCGGAAAACGGGAAGGCTCCGGTTCAATAGAGCTTTGAGTAATTCGAGGTAGGTGATGGTTATTATTTTCCCAATATGCATTATGTGTTCATGTACTACTGCTTAGTATTATATGAGTCGCATGCTTAGGGAATGGTTTATGAATGCCTAATTATCCGGTTATCAGTCTTGTAAAATGAACTAGTTGTTATTGTTGGTTTTACAAGTGTATTGTTGTTCATTGTTGTTGACTGTTGGATTTCTGTATGACATTAGGTTGGATCGGGTACCACACCTGGTACAGGTTACTTATTAGTTGGCTTGAGTACCACGCTTGATATAGGATACTATTCGATTGGCTCGGGTACCACGCCTGGTATGAAAATTACAAATGGTTGGCTCGGGTACCATGCCTGGTACGGGTTTACTTTTCTTGCATTGGTTGTATTCTTTCGATGGTTCCATGAGTGGACCGGGTTGTATTAATATAATTTCTGCATATGGTCCATGAGAGGCCGGGTGATTATAATTAATTGTGAGGTTGTATAACACCACAGAATTTGATCCAGCTTTCAAACTCAGAACTAACAGAAATTTTAAAACTTCCAGGGATCACGAATCAAGTTCACGACCCGCGGAAGGAACCACGAGCCATGGAAGTGACCCGTGAAACTAGTCCTGTAGATCATCCTCAGGTCTGAGAACCACGAGATAGGTTCACAATCCATGGATGGTTCCACGAGTCGTGGAACCAACTCGTGAAACTCAGACTGAGGGTTGCCAGTCTTCCAGGAACCACGTGTGGGATCCATGACTCGTAGAAGTTTCTACGGATAGTTCGATTAAATTGTGGGAAGTCTTTCGCGACTTGAATTTTGGGCTCAGGAACCACGAGTCCAATCCACGACTCGTGGTTACTTTTACGGCTCATGAAAGGGACCCGTGGAACCTGAAGCCGAGTTTTAAAACAGCACTTTCTTAATTAAGTCCTAAGGGTATTTTCATAATTACCCACCCTTTTAACTCCTAAATGAGGTCGTTTTAACTACTTCTAGAAGACTTTTCACCCTCATTAGCCTAAGTCCCTCCTCAAATCTTCATTCATCCCCCAAAAAGGGAAAGAACTCCTTCAATCTCCAAGTTCAAGTCTCCTTTTTTTTTCAATTTCAAGTGGGTTAGATTCAATCAAGGTATGTGGGTATCCAACAATGGGTTTACTTCACTCTTGTGCCCAAAACTCCCAAATTCTTATTTTGAATTATGAACTTGTGAAATTAGGGTTTTGATCTAAATTGGGAAAAGCTTATGAAATCAGTTTCTATGCATCAATTCATGGTTTATTTATGATTTGATTAAGATTCCTTAATTGATTTCAAAAGCCCATATGTTGATGATGAATTTTAGCATGATTTTATTGAATTGCATGTCTTCAAGTAAAATTGGCATGTTTAGATAGCATGATCTCTATTTTCATGAAATTGCATGCCTAATTCTTCAAGTTATAATATTAGAAAGGAAAGTATATTTTGAATTATGGTTTTTCAAAGCTTTAAGATTCATGACTTGTGAATTGCATGACATCAAATATGTCCTTATGCTTTTCCAATAGTTTTTTACATTAGATATGTCCCTATATTTTATGAAAGATTTGGCATCCAGATATGTCTACCTAAGCTATGAACAGTTTTGACATCATATATGTTGTAAGTATTATGAGCTATATGTATATGTTTTTGGGAGTAGTATTAGCACTGAGTTGGACAGGGTGAGAGTACCCTTAGTCCCAGAACTACGTGCCCTCGTAGGTTCTAAGTCCCCTCAGTTGGGCATCATATTTAGTAATCACACCACAGTCATGCCTCTAAACCCTGACAATGTATATTGGGTCATTTTGATGGGTGTATACATCGGATTCCATGTAGCTCACATGGTCTATGTCGGTTAGAGAACCTCTCACAGAAACAGTATCAGGTTTTAAAATGCATTGACTCTTTGCCTTCAGATTTCAGGATCCTTATGATTACTATGATATTTGTATAACTTGCTTTGGCATATATTGAGTCTCTTGCATTTCAATTTTACACCTATAGCATGATTTTAGTTTACAAGTTTATTTAGCATGTCTATGTCAGACTCCTGCTTATCTCACATACTTAGTACATCCTATAGTACTGACGCATATTTTGTGCTGCATCCTTTGATGATGCAGATTCAGGCTCGTTTCCTCACACTCGTGGCCAGATTTTGTCAGAGTCCCAGTTTCCAATGGTGAGACCTCATTATCCGAGGGCCAGTATTAGACCTATTTCTCTTATGTTATTTTCTTTGGATTTCTCGAGCTAGTTGGGGTTTTGTCCTATCAGTTCTTATGATAGTTTAGAGGCTTCAGACATAGCTAGACTTGTTTTCCGTTGTATAAAGTTGATACTCCTTAAGCCATGTCCTTATTTAAGCTACGGTTGCCTATTTGTATCTATTATGCTTCTGCTATGTTTCTTGAATTGATTTCTGAGTATGCTATGACCAAGGGTTAATCTGGAGCACTTGTGTTCCGGATTCCGTGTTACGTCTAGGGGGTAGCCTCAGGGCATGACAAACTTGGTATCAGAGCCTCAGGTTCAAGGGTCGTAGGATGTCTGAAGCCGCATCGAGTAGAATCTCATTCATGTGTGTGAAACGCGCCACACATATGAATGAGCGGCTATGAGATGTTTTAGAAAAATTCACTTCCTTCATGATCATATCGTGCAAAAATATTTAACTCTAATGTCCCTCTAATCCCTTCCTTGTACGTTTCGGATTATGCCTCAACGTGCTATGCCTCACCGAGCTGCTCGGAATACTGCTCCTCCAGTTCTGGCCCTCGAGATCACGAATGAGGAATTCAGGAACGCCATTCATTTTCTAGCCCAGACCATGGTCGTTCAGGCCAATCAGACTGCTCCTATTCCTATCCACCCTCAAGGTGGGGTAGCGACCCGGGTTCATGATTTTGTCTGAATGAACCCACCAGAATTTTGGGGTTTGAAAGTGAGTGAGGACCTACTTAACTTTATTGATGAAGTGAAGAAGATCTTTGATGTTATGCAAGTGGGTTATGTTGATTGTGTGGAGCTTGCATCCTATCAACTCAAGGATGTGCCTCATATATGGTTCACGCAATGAAAGGAAGCTAGAGCTAGGGACGAGGTCCCTATGACTTGGGAGTGTTTCGAGAGGGCCTTCCTCGATCGGTTCTTTCCCCGAGAGTTGAGGCAAGTAAAGGCTGAGGAGTTTGTGAACTTGAGACAAGGGTCGATGTCAGTCCAAGAGTACAGTTTGAGGTTCACTCAGTTGTCTAGGTATGTCCCCTCTATGGTAGCGGACCCGCATGATCAGATGAGTAAGTTTATCTATGGGGTTTCAGATATGGTGAAGAAAGAGTGTAGGTCTGCTATGTTGTTGAGAGTAATGAACATTTCCAGACTCATGACCCATGCTTACCAAATTGAGGGAGACAAGCTTAGAGAGATGGCTAGGGAGAACAAAAGAGTCAGATCTGAGAGTTTGGGATTTAGCCATCAAAAGTCTGGAGGCGGACATCGCTCTTCCTTTCAGAAAATGTCGTCAGGACCCGTGTATTCTTTCACCAATACTCCTTCTCAAGCCTCCAGGCCCCATCATGATCAGTCAGGTAAAGGTGCAGGCTCTTATTCTCAAGGGAGTGGTGCAAAGGGGCTTTCTTTCCCCGTTTGTACCAAGTGTGGGAAGAATTATCCCGGTGAGTGTCTAGCCGGTAGAGAGGGTTGTTTTGGATGTGGTCAGGTTAGTCACAGGATTAGAGATTTCCCTTCAGCTAAGAAGGGACAGGGTAGTAGCAGGACTCAGTCTACCCCAGCAGCTTCAGAAAGTCGACCAGCCCCGCAGAGCACTGCTTCTAGTTCTGGTGGTCAGCGCCAGAACTGCCTTTATGCTATGTCCTCTCATCAGGACCAGGAGATTTCACCTGATGTTTTCACTGGTATGTTGAAAGTCTTCTTTCTTAATGTGTATGCTTTGTTAGACCCCGGAGCCTCCCTATCTTTTGTGACCCCTTATGTAGCATGCAAATTCAAAATTTGTCCTGAATTTCTTTTAGAACCCTTTTGTGTTTCTACTCATGTTGGTGAGTTAGTCCTAGCCAAAAGAATCTATCGAAACTGCCCTATCTCAGTCCTTTACAGAGTCACTTCAGCGGATTTAGTAGAGTTAGAGATGACTGATTTTGATGTTATTCTTGGTATGGATTGGTTGTATGCTTGTTATGCTTCGGTTGATTGTCATACTCGGGTTGTCAGTTTTAAGTTTCCAAATGAACCCGTCTTAGAATGGTAAAGTAGCCCTCCTTTCTCGAAAGGTCATTTCATATCGTATCTTAAGGCTAGGAAGATAATTTTTAAGGGTCATGTTTATCATATAGTTTGGGTTATAGACACGGAGTCTGAAACCCCATCCCTTCAGTCTATTTCTGTTGTGACTGAGTTCCCAGAAGTGTTTCCTGAAGATTTGCCTGGAGTCCCTCCCAAGCGAGAAATTAACTTTGGGATAGATCTTCTTCCAGATATGAATCCTATCTCTATCCCTCCCTATAGAATGGCTCATGTGGAACTTAAGGAGTTAAAGGATCAGTTGAAGGATCTCCTTGTTAAGGGTTTCATCAGGCCTAAAATTTCTCCATGGGGTGCCCCAGTCTTATTCGTGCGAAAGAAAGATGGTTCCCTCAGGATGTGTATTGACTACCATCAGTTAAACAAGGTCGCAATCAAGAATAAGTATCCCATTCCTAGGATTGATGACTTGTTTGATCAGCTTTAGGGTGCTAGTTTCTTCTCCAAGATCGACCTTAGATCCGGTTATAATCAGTTTCATGTTTGAGAGTGTGATATTTTGAAGACAGCCTTCAGGACTCGGTATGGTCATTATGAATTTGTTGTGATGTCTTTTGGTCTAACGAATGCTCCTGCAGCTTTTATAGATTTGATGAACTGTGTATTCAAGCAGTATTTGGATATGTTTGTGATTGTGTTCATTGATAATATCCTTATCTATTCTCGGAGTGAGAAGGAGCATGCAGACCATTTGAGAGTAGTGTTGCAAACTCTCAAGGACCGGCAGTTATTTGCTAAGTTTAGCAAGTGTGAGTTCTAGATACAGTCTGTTGCTTTTCTGGGTCACATTGTGACTAGAGATGGTATTCGAGTTGATTCTCAAAAGATCGAGGCAGTAAAGAATTGGCCTAGACCCACTTCCCCGTCTGATATTAGGAGCTTTTTGGATTTGACTGGTTACTACAGGAGATTTGTGGAAGGATTTTCTTCCATTGCTGTCCCTTTGACTCGGTTGACTCAGAAGAAGGTAAAATTTTAGTGGTCTGACCTTTGTAAAAAGAACTTTCAGGAATTGAAGACTAGATTGACCACAACTCCAGTGTTGGCTCTACCCGAGGGCCTAGATGAATTTGTTGTGTATTGTGATGCTTCTAGAATTGGTTTGGGTTGTGTTTTGATGCAGCGTGGTAAAGTGATTGCTTATACCTCTAGACAGCTTAAGATCCATGAGAAGAACTACCCTACTCATGATCTTGAGTTAGCACCCGTGGTTTTTGCCTTGAAGATTTGGAGGCACTACTTGTATGGTGTTCACATGGATGTATTCACCGATCATAAGAGTCTTCAGTATGTGTTCACTCAAAAGGAATTGAATCTGCGTCAAAGGAGATGGCTTGAACTTCTTAAGGATTATGACATGAGTGTTCTTTACCATCCGGGTAAGGCCAATGTTGTAGCGGATGCACTTAGTAGATTGTCCATGGGTAGTGTGTCTTCAGTTGAAGACGGAAAGAAGGAATTGGTTAAGAAGGTTCATAGGCTTGGTCAGTTGGGAGTTCGCCTTATGGACTCGACAGAAGGTGGTGTTATTGTTCAGAATGGTTTCGAATCATCTTTGGTAGCTGCAGTGAAGGCAAAGCAAGACAGTGATCCTATTTTGCTTCAGCTAAAAGGTGTAGTCCATCAGCAAAGAGTCGAGGTTTTATCCCAAGGGGGAGATGGTGTGGTTCGTTATCAGGGTCAATTGTGTGTGCCAGATGTAGATAGGTTGAGATAACAGATTTTGACTGAGGCTCATAGTTCCAGATACTTCATTCACCCTGGTTCCACCAAGATGTACCGTGATCTACAGGAAGTCTATTAGTGGAATGGTATGAAGAGGGACATAGCCAGTTTTGTAGCTAAGTATCCCAACTGTCAGCAAGTGAAGGTAGAGCATCAGCGACCGAGTGGCATGACTCAGGATATTGACTTTCCTACTTGGAAGTGGGAAGCGATCAATATGGAATTTATTACAGGTTTGCCTCGTACTTGAAGGAAACACGATTCAATTTGGGTGATTGTAGATCGGATGACAAAGTCATCCCACTTCTTGGCTGTCAAGACTACGGATTCAGCGGATGATTATGCCAGACTCTATATCCGGGAGATAGTCCGATTGCATGGTGTCACATTGTCCATCATTTCAGATAGGGGTACTCAATTTATATCCCAGTTTTGGAGATCGTTTCAGAGAGGTCTTGGTACTCAGGTGAAGCTTAGCACAGCTTTTTACCCCAGACGGATGGCCAGGCAGAGCATACTATTCATACTTTGGAGGATATGTTGAGAGCTTGTGTGATTGACTTCAAAGGTAATTAGGATGATCACTTACCTCTTATCGAGTTTGCCTACAACAATAGCTTTGACTCTAGCATCCAGATGGCACCTTATGAGGCACTTTATGGTCGGAGGTGTAGGTCTCCTATTGGTTGGTTTGAGGTAGGTGAGGCAGCTTTGATTGGTCCAAATTCGGTGCATAAGACTATGGATAAGATTTAGCTTATTAGGGAGAGGTTTAAGACCACTCAGAGTCGACAAAAATCATATGCAGATGTGGGGAGAAGAGAATTGGAATTTGAGGTTGATGATTGGGTTTTTCTGAAGGTGTAACCCATGAAGGGTGTGATGAGATTTTGCAAGAAAGGGAAGCTTAGTCCCCGTTTTGTAGGTCCTTATCAGATTCTGAGGAAAGCTGGTAGCGTTGCTTATGAGTTGGATTTGCCATCGGATTTAGAAGTGGTTCATCCGGTTTTCCATATTTCCTTGTTGAAAAATTGTGTTGGTGATCCAACCTTGATTGTTCCTTTGGAGGATATGGGTGTGAAGGATAGTCTCACTTATGAGGAGGTTCCCGTGGAGATCCTTGATCGTCAGATTTGGAGGTTGAGAAACAAAGAAGTCGCTTCGGTAAAGGTCCTTTGGAGAAATCAACTTGTTGAGGGAGCTACTTGGGAAGCAGAATCAGCCATGAAAGCCAAGTACCCTCATCTCTTTACTTCCGACCCCATTTCCACTTGAGGTAGTGGTCTCCCTATTAGCATGTCGAATCCACTCTATTCCATCAGTTTTCCTCACGATCTAAGTATGCATGCGTGTTTTCGAAGTTGATTCAATCATGTTTTAAGTTACAAGCTCAGTTATCATGTTTGTTCTTCAGATGTTATGTGTTGTTAATTGGTTGGGCTATTTTCTCTTCAGTTTTTCCTTGTTTGGTCTTCATTCGAGGACGAATGATCCCAAGGGGGAGATATTGTAATACCCCAAAATTTGATCCAGCTTTAGAACTCAGAACTAACAGAAATTTTGAAACTTCCAGGGATCACGAGTCAAGTTCACGACCCGTGGAAGGAACCACGAACCATGGAAGTGACCCGTGAAACCAGTCCTGCAGATCATCCTCAGGTTTGAGAACCACGAGATAGGTTCACGATCCGTGAATGGTTCCACGAGTCGTGGAACCAACTCGTGGAACTCAGACTGAGGGTTGCCCGTCTCCCCAAGAACTATGTGTGGGATCCACGACTCGTAGAAGTTTCTACGGGTCGTTCTGTTAAATCGTGAGAAGTCTTTCGCAGCTTGAATTTTGGGCTCAGGGACCATGAGTCCAATCCATGACTCGTGTTACTGCTATGGCTCGTGAAAGGGACCCGTGGAACCTGAAGTCGAGTTTTAAAACAGCTTTTTCTTAATTAAGTCCTAGAGGTATTTTTATAATTACCCACCCTTTTAACTCCTAGATGAGGTCATTTTGACTACTTCTAGAAGGGTTTTCACCGTCATTAGCCTAAGTCCCTCCTCAAATCTTCATTCATCCCCCAAAAAGGGAAAGAACTCCTTCAAGCTCCAAGTTCAAATCTCTTTTTCTTTTCAATTTCAAGTGGGTTAGCTTCAATCAAGGTATGTGGGTATCCAATAATGGGTTCCTTTCAACCTTGTGCCCAAAATCTCTAAATTCTTATTTTGAATTATGAACTTGTGAAATTAGGGTTTTGATCTAAATTGGGGAAAGCTTATGAAATCAGTTTCTATGCATCAATTCATGATTTATTTATGATTTGATTAAGATTCCTTAATTGATTTCAAAAGACCATATGTTGATGATGAATTTTAGCATGATTTCATTGAATTGCATGTCTTCAAGTAAAATTGACATATTTAGATAGCATGACCTCTATTTTCATGAAATTGCATGCCTAATTCTTAAAGTTATGATATTAGAAAGGAAAGTATATTTTGAATTATGGTTTTGCAAAGCTTTAAGATTCATGACTTGTGAATTGCATGACATCAGATATATCGTTATGTTTTTCCAATAGTTTTGGACATTAGATATGTCCCTATGTTTTATGAAAGGTTTGGCATCCAGATATGTCTACCTAAGCTATGAACAGTTTTGACATCAGATATATCATAAGTATTATGAGCTATATGTATATATTTTTTAGAGTAGTATTAGCACCGAGTTGGACAGGGTGAGAGTACCCTTAGTCCCAGAACTATGTGCCCCCGTAGGTTCTAAGTCTCCTCAGTTGGGCATCAGATTTAGTGATCACGCCACAATCATGCCTCTATATCCTGGCAAGGTATATTGGGTCCTTTCGATGGGGCGCATACATCGGATTCCATGTAGCTCACATGGTCTATGTCGTTTAGAGAACCTCCCACAGAAACAGTATCAGGTTTTAAAATGCATTGACTCTTTGCCTTCAGATTTCAGGATCCTTATGATTACTATGATATTTGTATAACTTGCTTTGGCATTATATTGAGTCTCTTGCATTTCAGTTTTACACCTATAACATGATTTCAGTTTACAAGTTTATTTAGCATGTCTATGTCAGACTCCTGCTTATCTCACATACTCAGTACATTCTATAGTACTGATGCATATTTTACGCTGCATCCTTTGATGATGCAGATTCAGGCTCGTTCCCTCACACTCGTGGCTAGATATTGCCGGAGTCCCAGTTTCCAGTGGTGAGACCTCATTATCCAAGGGCCAATATTAGACCTATTTCTCTTACGTTGTTTTCTTCGGATTTCTCGAGCTAGTTGGGGTTTTGTCCCATCAACTCTTATGATAGTTTAGAGGCTTCGTACATAGCTAGACTTGTTTTTCGTTGTATGAAGTTGATACTCCTAAAGCCATGTCCTTGTTTAAGCTATGGTTGCCTATTTGTATCTATTATGCTTCCGCTATGTTTCTTGAATTGATTTCTGAGTATACTATGACCAAGGGTTAATCTGGAGCACTTGTGTTTCGGATACTGTGTTATGTCTAGGGGGTAGCCTCGGGGCGTGACAGATTGGTCCTAGTGTAGGTCGGGATTGCATGTTAACACTTAGGTAGTGTTCGGGGGATCCCGAGGTGGGTCCGGACTATGTGAAAAGGTGATATATGTTGTTGTCGTTGAGTGTGTCAATGGTTGTCATTTGGTTACATGTGGTTGATAAGCTAAGGAAGAGACTTGTACTCTAGTTATATTGTTGGCTTGTTTACATGTTTACTATACTTTACTCAACTTTAGTTTATTGTGTGTATCTTGTTTATTTGGAGCTGGCCGATGATCCTACCAGTACACAGTGATTGTGTACTGATTTTGCATTTGCGTTTCTTTTTGTGAGTACAAACAATCTTTCAGCGGCTGACGCGCGACCTTACTTGTAGTCCCAGCATTTTCAAATATCAAGGGTGAGTTGCTTCGGTCGAGCTACCTTGGTTTCTTCTTTAGTTGTAGCCCACTTGTTTCGAGCTTAAACTCTCTTTTGTTTTTGGAGTTGCATCCCCGTATTTTAGACTTGATAGATGTTTTGGTACGATGACCTTCAGGTTCTAGGGAAGATTTTTTCGCAGGTTATTATTGTGATAGAATTTGAGATGTGAATATTAGTTATTTTATGCAACTGGTTTTGAGCTGTTAGACTTTGCTAAGTATTGGATCGGTATTGATCCACTCAGCCGGAGTTTTTGGGTGGATACCACTCACGATAGTCTGAATCGTGACAGGAAAAGGGGGTATACTCCAAAAAAGAGTTACCCTGTAACAAAAAACATGCATTGGCACCTTACAATTAAAAATTTAAAACCTCAAAGAAAATAAGACAGACGCCCCCTCAATCGGCTATGACTGCAATAATCTTTTACAAGGGATTGCTCCTTAAATGATGTTTTATAAATGGGCTACACCACCAAATCACTTTCGATATATTTCTTGACTTGTCTCCCTTAGAATACAATAGCTCAATTACGTTATATGATTTAAACAAACTCTAAAATAGTTATTGAGTTCTAAGCTTTGCCAATAAAAATGTCTTTCTTCAATAAAATAAAACTCTTTTTCTCCCACTAATTTATCTCACTTTTTTGTGCACACTATAATATTTTTCATATAACAACACACCTGAAAGGCTCTTATTTATAGGTGGAGGAGTTCTTCTATCGAGTGAATAAGATAGTATATTGTGATAGTGGGTTAGAGGACAATTTTACTCTAGAGTAAATAATGATCTCAAACTTAAACTATGATTGTTTAAGAAAAATATAGTATTATCTTATGAAAATAATCATGATGTGACATGAGCTTTTTTAATCAAACACATTAGGACCTTATGCTATCCCAATTTTCTTTAGTCTTTTTGGGAACAAGCCTACAACTCATAGGAAATGGACTATTCCTACGCTCACATAGATAAAATTTGTCAAATGTCAAAGGATGCTCCTTCAACTCCGACACCGCATTCATACGAGCCACAAATTTTCATTAAAGAATTAATAAACTGAATCTCCACAATTCGTTACAGGATAAATGCATTTGCATCATAGAAAAAATATATAATAAATAATAGTGCTTTTCAAAACAAGTTATCATATGATTCATTTTTTTCACTAAACGAGTTATAAGATCTCTAGTTTCAGACGAAATTAGATTGCAGTTACAATATGACAAAGCAAGCCAATCATTGTAATTTCTTGATAGTACACAACGGTTTCCAAACAGACTCGATATAAATTCTTTGTATCCATTCTGTTCTATTGAGGTTGCATTAAGAGGATTCATTATAGTTAGACTATTTGCGTTGGTTGTTAAGTACCAAATACCCTTTGTTTATTTGTGCATGATGAATTTGTCTCCATGAGACATATTTGTCATAAGTCATGCATATTTCTTCTCAAAGTAAAAAATAAACTCTGGTAACTGTGAAGTGAAAAAGAGCATCTACAACCAGAAGCAAAGAATTCAAACTCGTGAAACAAGTCAAAATAGGAACAAGTCAGGTTTTGAATGAAGATATACAATCAAACAACTACTGCAGCTTTATCAACTTCAAGTTTCTTTAACCTCATAAGCAGCTGCATGAACACCGAGAGCAGCTCGACCAGATGGATCTAGATTCTTCGACCAAGCTGCATCCCATTCTACTGCTTTGGCAGTGCTGCATGCCACACTTGGACCACCTGGAACTGTCTCCCTTGCAGCAGCCTGCTCCAAATAACAGTTACAATTATATCAACAAATACCAAGATAGAAGCAATCATGTTAATGGCCAAAATAAAATTGGAAAGAAACAAGAAAAAGAAAATATTATTTGGGACAAAGTATCATAAATTGGACATGAAATAACAAGGAAAAGAACACATGAAAGACCCACCTTGGGGAAATATCGCTCGAAAATAGTTCTATAGTGGTATCCTTCCTTTGTTGTGGGTGTGTTGTGCGGGTAAACAAAACTTGCATTTGCTAACATAGAATCAGAAACCTGGACCAAATGTACAAGATGTGTTCAGAAATACCAAAAAGGAAGGGAGAAGGAATGGAAAATGAGGGAAGAGAAAAGAACAAAAAAGCTCACCAGACTGTTTGCGTGATCCTTCAAGCCATCAATCCAACTGTAGCCAACTCCATCACTGAACTGTTCCTTCTGCCTATACAAAATATGCTAAAAAAGAAACAGACGAGACTCAACAACTTGATCATAATGTCTTTTCATCATCATTTATAGCTTATATATATAATATATATATATATATTATATATATATATATATATATATATATAGGTCTTACACATGCATGTGCTTTACGTGAATATATATGTGCAAGTTGGGATTTATACATATGATACCCTTGTATGTGACACATAGAATACACATCTGTGCATAAGTGTACACTATGTATTTGGAGTTTGCTTGCCTGTTTATGCAAATGAACAAACAATTTTGATTTTTGGACCTGATAGAAGAAAACCAACAAACCTTTGGCAGATAAGGATTCTGATCATCGTCAAAAGCATTGCGTACAACCCACTTTTCTATTCTTCCGAGATCAGGTCGAATCTGTAATGTTTCAAGAAAGGTTTTTCAGCATATCATAGTCACTGTACAGAGATACATTAAAATTGTAGGATCATACTAGATGTACAGATGAGATCAGCAACATTCTAATGAGGTTAATTATGGGTATGAAGCTATACTGTATCCCATTTATCAGACCCGTTCAAGTAACACTGGACTTGTAATATGGAGTTAAAATACTTGAAATGTACTTTACATTTTTTGTCTGGCACAAATTCTCTAGACCTAACACAAGTCGCAACAAGCTTGAGTTTAGAAATAGCTTCAGGAACCCCAAAAGAGCCAAATAAATTTAATCATGATCCAGAAACAGTCTCATCTATTTAGAGATAAACACAGGAAAGTCGACACATCATAAATTCATAGTGAACAAGATTGAACTTGTCTCTTTGAAGAATGGTGGTTTCAGTCAACTTGTGTGCACCTCAACTAATCCACCAAGTACCTGCAGCCTCTCACTAGCTCATTTACTAGGTAACTCGCACCAAGGCTTTGGCATATGAGAAGAAATTACCTGACATTTTTTTTCACTTGAGATTTGAACCCTGGTCTTCCATGACGTTGAAGACTATTTTTCTACATAACTTGCAGTAATCTTTTGACATTTTTATGTAAGATGTCATTTTACTCCCTTGTTCCTTGAAGGAAGAAAAGGATCTCTCTTTCTTTCTTGGTCTTTATTTATCGTGTTTTGGTGGTTTGGTGGGGTGGGGGCTGGAGGATTAAGAGGGAAGTATTTACCATTTTCCATTCTGGATCAATGTTCATTGCAATATTGATAAATTCTTTATCCAAGAAAGGTACACGAGCTTCAACACCCCAAGCTGAAGTAGATTTATTGGCCCTCAAGCAATCATAAAGATGAAGTGCTTTAATCTGGATTAACATCAAAGCATCCATCAGAGCTAGAAATAGTTCAAAGATAAATTCTAGTAAAAATGCAGTTAATTCTCCAATAACCCCTAAATGATAATGTGATCCACCTTTCGACAAGTTTCTTGGTGAAACTCCTCTTTGTTGGGTGCCTTGTGGAAATATAAATAACCACCAAAAATTTCATCAGAACCTTCACCAGATAAAACCATTTTCACACCCAAGGACTTTATCTTCCGAGACATGAGAAACATTGGTGTACTGGCTCTGATAGTGGTCACATCATAAGTTTCAACATGATATATGACTTCCTCTAAGGCATCAATTCCTTCCTGATGTAGCAATGCAAACAAGTATATAGTCAATTTGACTTAAGTGGTTATACTCCTGAGACGGAAAATCAGCTTGGTATGTCTTTAGGAAAAGCTACCTGCACTGTAAAGTGAAACTCATGGTGACGAGTTCCAAGGTAGTCTGCCACCTCTCTGGCAGCTTTCAGATCAGGAGAACCCTAATTCAAAGAAAAGACAATAAATTACAATGACAAAAGCAAATATAAAACAAAAGAAAAGAAACAATACACTACAAATATCAAAAAGATGGATAAAACACTCATCTCAGAACTCCAACAATCACACCAAATGGCTTCCAAAAATAATCTGAATCTTTTGTGTGATTGTGGACAACAACAGACCTACTGAATAAGGACAACCTAAACAGTGTTAAGTACACTAAAGTCTGCCAAATTTGGCATCATGAGAGGTGTTGAAAGAGTTTAGCACAGTAATCTAAAGTGCAGCAATTAGAAATTTCGAACAGATGTAGGTCTAGTTCAAAGCAATGACTGTGATCAGTTCTGATCATCTTCTAAAGTTATAGACACTTGGAAGATTCCAAAATCCCGCATATACAAGATAGAAGCACCTTTGCAGGACCAATGATGAAAGAAATAAGCAAGTTAATAGTACCAACCCTTGCAACTGACGTTAAATTTCCTTTCTCCAAAAGTAAGCAAGACATGAAAAAAAAGAGATAAAACTGCAGCAAGAGAAATAAACTCAAACAACAAGAGAAGGAAAGCCAGGATAGACTAAAGTCATATCAGAGTTAACCGCAACGTCAAAAGGGAATCGACAAATCCTAATAGTAAGATTCATTTCCTGAAAAGGCATTTGGTATCTGTTACAAAATGTATAAAGACATCATTCCTTGTAATGTACATAGGCATAATTAGCTAGCAGATTTGTAGGAATCACTCTTTATTTTCTTTCGTAAGTTAGCACCTAATGTATTGTATTTATATCTTGCTTACCTATTGGAATAAGATATAGACTTCCATTCGATTACATGGTATCAGAGGTATAGGCTCGTGATCTTGTTTTGGCTTTGTTCTTCTGCTCTCTTACATAAAGAGGGTCGGATTTCCCATCGATCACTTTTAAGTGGTCACTTTGCGTCACCGCCACCATAGTAGGAGGCGGATCATTCTTTTCGGCCGAACCAGCCTTCGCCGGCAACTGGTTGCGAAGTGAGTGGACTTCACGCGCCACCTAAACTTCTCGCCTGTCCATCACACGCCGGCGCGTGGAGGCGCGTGCGCCGGCGCGTGGAGGCGCGTGCGCCGGCAGAGTTGGTCGGAGATTAAAAGTCCGGTGTCGGATAGTCAGTTCCGGCGTACCCCAAGCTTTCTCTGGTGTTGAAACACTGTCTGGAGGGCTTTTCGTCACTTCCAGGTTCATTTTTCCCCTGTAACTTCTGTGATTCAGATCTGGATCTGGGTTTTTGTTCGTGCTGCTGCAACTGCTGATTTCTGCTCTATATCCAATTAATATTGCTTTGTGGATGCTTGTTCCTCATTGCTTATTCCTTTATTCCCCGCTGCTTTGCTTGGAATCTGGTATTTGACTCTGGCTACAATCATTTTGTTGGTAATGGCTGCTGGTTTTGCTTGATTGTGTTTGCTGGCTTATCCTATATTGATATTTTGGATATTTGAGTTGGAAAATATAACTGAAACAATTAGAAAGGAGGAATATGGCTACAGATCAAAAGGGCGAGACAACTTTGGTTTCGGCAGAAGATTTTGCAAAATTCTCCCAATATCGAGAATCCCTTAAAGAATTCACTTCAGTTACTATCCTTGCTAATTCAAGAAAAGCATGTCTTGTCTCCTCTTCGAACAATTGGGTGATTGATTCAGGTGCTACAAATCACATGACAGGTAATCCTAATATATTTTCTACCTTTCAATCACACAAAGCACCCTCTCATGTAACAGTAGCTGATGAGTCAACATGTAATATTGTGGGATCTGGGATCGTCAAAGCAACCTCCTCTATTACTCTGTCATCTGTATTAAATCTACCGAAGTTGGCCTTCAATTTGATTTATGTTAGTAAAATTACTAGAGATCTTAATTGCTAAATTTCGTTCTTTCGCAATCATTGCTTGTTTCGTGATCTTGCGACGCATAAGGTTATTGGTAAAGGACATTTGTTTGATGATCTATATATCCTTGATGAATATGAGCCTCGATTTGTTGCCTGCTCAAGTGTCATGTCTCCATTTGAAGCACATTGTCGATTGGGACATCCTTCTTTACCTTTGTTAAAGAAGCTCTGTCCCCAGTTTCAAAATGTTCCTTCTTTGGACTGTGAATCATGCCAATTTGCAAAACATCATCGCAGCACGTTAAGTCCAAGGGTTAATAAACGGGTTGAGTCAGCTTTTGAGCTAATTCATTCTGATGTTTGGGGACCATGTCTTGTCGTTTCCAAAACTGGACATAAGTATTTTGTCACTTTTGTGGATGATTTCTCTCGGATGACTTGGATTTATTTTATGAAAAGTCGCTCTGAAGTGTTTACTCACTTTTCTGCCTTCTGTGCTGAAGTCAAAACTCAATTAAATGCTTCAGTTCGTATTCTAAGGAGTGATAATGCTAAAGAATACATGTCAGAGATGTTTCAGTCCTACATGAGACAACACGGTATTCTCCATCAGTCGTCATGTGTTGATACACCTTCTCAAAATGGAGTTGCTGAGAGGAAGAATAGGCATCTACTTGAGACAGCTCGGGCACTTTTGTTTCAAATGAAAGTTCCTAAACAATTTTGGGCCGATGCAGTCTCTACAGCTTGTTTTCTGATTAATCGCATGCCATCGATTGTGCTTGTTGGTAATATGCCTTACAATATTCTTTTTCCAAACAAGTCATTATTTCCGGTGGAACCGAAGGTATTTGGAAGTACGTGTTATGTTCGAGATGTTCGGCCATTTGTTACCAAATTGGACCCTAAGGCATTGAAGTGTATTTTCTTGGGTTATTCTCGTCTTCAGAAAGGGTATCGTTGTTATTCTACTGAACTTGGCAAATATCTTGTGTCAAATGATGTGGTATTTTCAGAGACTACACCATTCTTCTTTACCCCTCTCAGTTCTACAAGTCAGGGGGAGGAAGATGAGTGGTTAGTTTGTCAGGTTACTCGTGTTGTGCAATCAAGTGATGATATTCTTCCATCTCCTAGTTACTCTATTGAGCACCAGTCCACTACTGTAACCTCAACACCTGTTCCAGAAAGACCGCCAGTTGTTCAAGTGTATTCGAGGAGACGAGAAACTAATGATACATGTCCTACACCAGTTCCTTTGTCATCAAATGTTCCTCCATTTGATCCTCCAAAAAACCTTAACCTTCCTATTGCTCTTCGCAAAGGTACACGGACTTGTAAATCCACATATTCCATTGCTAACTTTGTTTTCTATGATCGCTTATCTTCTACATCTAGATCCTTGATTGCTTCTCTAGACTCTGTTTCTGTACCCAAAACTGTGAAAGAGGCTTTGCATCATCCTGGATGGTCAAATGCGATGCTTGAGGAAATACATGCATTAGAGGAAAATCACACATGGGATTTGGTGGATTTACCCAACGGAAAGAAACCAGTGGGATGTAAGTGGGTGTTCGCAGTCAAAGTTAATCCAGATGGTTCCGTGGCAAGACTTAAGGCCAGGCTTGTGGCTAAAGGATATGCTCATACCTACGGGGTGGATTATTCAGACACTTTCTCTCCGGTTGCCAAACTCACTTCTGTCCGCTTGTTCATTTCTCTAGCTGCTTCTGAGAATTGGCCTTTACATCAATTGGATATCAAGAATACATTCCTTCATGGTGATCTTCAAGAGGAAGTGTATATGGAGCAACCACCTGGTTTTATTGCTCAGGGGGAGTGTAGGAAAGTCTGTCATTTCAAGAAGTCCTTGTATGGCTTGAAGCAGAGTCCCTGAGCTTGGTTTGGCAAGTTCAGTGAGGTAGTTCAGGAGTTTGGGCTAAAAATGAGCAAATGTGATCACTCTGTCTTTTACCGTCTATCTGCAACTGGCACTATCCTTCTTGTTGTATATGTTGATGACATTGTTATTACAGGAGGTGATTCTGAGAGGATCTCTTCCCTTAAGTCTTTCTTGCATACTAGGTTTCATACAAAGGACTTAGGCCAGTTGAAATACTTTTTGGGAGTAGAAGTAAATAGAAGCAAGAAGGGAATTCTTCTGTCTCAAAGAAAGTATATTCTTGATCTACTTGTAGAAATTGGAAAGTTGGCAGCCAAACCCTGCAATACTCCAATGATTCCCAATGTGCATCTTATGAAAGATGATGGCGACCCTTTTGATGATCCAGAGAGATATAGGAGGATAGTTGGGAAGTTAAACTACCTCACGGTGACTCGTCCGGATATTGCTTATGCGGTGAGTATTGTTAGTCAGTTCATGTCCACACCTACGGTCAAACATTGGGCAGCTTTGGAACAAATTCTATGTTACTTGAAAGGATCTCCTGGACTTGGTATATTGTATATAGCAATCACAACCATACTCGTATTGAGTGTTTTGCAGATGCTGACTGGGTTGGTTCAAGAATTAATAGAAGATCCACTACGGGCTATTGTGTCTTTGTTGGAGGGAACTTGGTAGCATGGAGAAGTAAGAAGCAAAGTGTTGTATCTCGATCCAGTGCAGAATCTGAGTACAGAGCTATGTCACAGTCCACATGTGAAATTATGTGGATACATCATCTTTTAACTGAAATTGAGTTGCAGCATCATATGCCAGCAAAACTTTGGTGTGATAATCAAGCTGTTCTTCATATCGCCTCAAATCCAGTGTATCATGAAAGAACTAAACATATTGAGGTTGACTGTCACTTTATTCGTGAGAAGATTCAGGAAAACTTGATTTCTACTAGCTACGTGAAGACAGGAGAGCAACTAGATGATTTGCTCACGAAGGCAGTGAATGGGACTCGAGTTGATTACCTTTGTAACAAGGTGGGCATGATTAATATCTATGCTCCAACTTGAGGGGGTGTTACAAAATGTATATAGACATCATTCCTTGTAATGTACATAGGCATAATTAGCTAGCAGATTTGTAGGAATCACTCTTTATTTTATTTCCTAAGTTAGCACCTAATGTATTGTATTTATATCTTGCTTACCTATTGGAATAAGATATTGACTTCCATTCGATTACAGCATCTTATATGGAGAATTTCCATTTTGCTATTACTTTGCAAATCCTATATATGGAACATGTGAAAGGAACAGGGATGATGGTCTCCATGTGATAATACAGCTAGCAATTTCCAAAACAGAGCAAGTTCGCGTAAGGAAGCATCATCACCTTCAAGCCTACGCAAAACGTATGCAACTGTGATCCCCATTGTCGACCAGCTTCTGTATCAGCCAAATACCGGTTAGCCACTGCAGCAACAAGTGAAGAATCCAGTCCGCCTGAGAGAAGCACACCAAATGGTACATCCGTCATGAGTCTCTTAACTACAGCCTGTACAAAATAAATGTAAAGAATAAAATTAGCATTTAATGCGGGTATCAACCACCTGTTTCTGCATTGTAAAGTTCATTCTCAGCAATGGGATTTCTTTTTCAGTATCTTGGGCGCCTAAGTGGGTGTATGCCTAGAACTACTCTCCAGTTCCTTCAAGGTTGGCACAGAAAGGGTATTCACAGGGCTTCAGACCCTCTCTGGAACAGTTCCAGCAGCTTTTTGGTGGCTGGAAAGGAACAAGAACTATTTTCAGAACAAAGACGAATCCTCACCAAAAATCAAAGGTAGTTGTATATCTTAGCTTAAATTTTGGTGCAACATGGCCATAGAAGCTGTGAACGATAGCTCAGCTAATTTTGCTAGCACATTACGCAGCTTTTCTTGGCGTTCTTTTTTTTTATTGTAACTGCTCCTAGCATTCTCTATTTGCTGTTTACTAATGAAAGTTACAAATTATGATTAAAAAGAATAGCATTTGATGCACTAAATCAGTAGTAATAGCCAGATAGTAGAGAGTGGGTACATAAAAAGAGGAAATCCCAAGAAAAGCTATTGACACATTTCACACAAAGTTTTACAATTTGCATGCGAAGGTCAAAAAGAAATGATAATGATTGAGACCAAATATCATGTACACTCACAGTTCACATCTTTTTTTTTTTACAAATTGCTTTAACATTTTATCATTTTCTTTTGACAAACACAGGCTTTATTTATAGGGGAAAGTATTACAAACAAGAGGACAATCAAAATGACCGCTACATCAAGGATATCTGCTCTCCAATCAGTCAAGGGGATATGTGTCCTCAAAGAGTCTCAAGGACTTTGACAAAGTTCAAAATAGAACAAAGTGAAAGGTGCTTACTTGTTATGACGTTTAAAGTGCTATGTCAAAAACATGTCAGGGGAGCATGTAATGGTTGTACCGCAATTTTTTATGCAACATAGAAACAAGCGACATCCAGAATAAACTGACCTTCTCAAAAACCTTCCGCAAGAGAAGGTGATCATATGGAGTAGAAGGAATGGTTTCCGAAAACCATGGTGGGTTGTACCATCTTCTAAGTCCTCCTGCACATATAATCTATTTAGAGAAAGCATGAATAGTTCATGAAAGCAAAACACTTGAAAGGATTACTTTGATAACAATGATGATTTTAAATATTCCCTTCACACCAAAGACAGAGGTTCACTTTATTCATCCAAAAATCAAAATGGTGAGTTCCCCCATTCTATACTCCAAGGACTTAGCTAATATAAATAATACACGGCTCCGGTGGGTTCCCTTAACCAAGCCACTGCCTATGAGTCGCCGGCTCATTCTTCAACAGGCACGTGGTCAGAGCCCTGGCTCCTCCCACTGCTTGGGAGCTTACGGTTTCATGTTCTATTTCACTCCCCGATGGGGGTTTCATTGTATATGACTTCTTTTCATTTTCCATGACGGTGTGGATTGGACACAGAGTTTAAGATGTTAATATGGCTAGTGTATTACATCGGTACTGGTAGAGAAAATATTAATGTAATGGTTGCAATACATCAAGAATTAGTGTTTATAATAATATTAGTAACAGAATATTCTCAAACTTCTACACCGTCCAAAATAAAAGAAGTCATAGAAATACTACTTTATTTGGTATTTTATCTAGGGGCTCCTCTAGTTTTAAGAATTCAATAGCTCCTTTTGATTGAGGTTTCATTACACTGACCTTCCTTTATCTGGGGAAATTAGAATCTTATATTAAGGTAAATATTGGAAACACATACTTTTAATCCATAGAGAGGTTCAACAGTATAATAAATCTGCTTAGCTAGTACATAAGTACAAAACAGAAGGATTCATGTCAATTAATGTTACTAAAAGTACACTCTAGCATCCCACCATCCCAAAAGACTCCTCAAGATTGAAGCTGCATTGATTATCCTAAAAGCAATTTTTATTATTTTTTTATAATTGTGGTATCCGGACCAGCTTGTGTGCACCTCAACTAATTTCACAGGATACTTGCTACCTTCAATCGACACGGGTACCGGGTAGTCTTTACACCAAGGCTTGGACAGATGGGAAGAAATCACCTAGAAGCAATTTTCCGCAACAATAACATGTAGATCTCACTCTTTTGGTTGATCAAGAGATAAATATTTACATCATCATTAAGAGTTTTAAGACTGTTTTCAACAGGGTCCAAAAATATGAAATAAATAGGAAAAGTATGTTGACCATACAGGAAACATGATCAGCTATCAAGATGAATGAAATACAGGCTCAGAGATGAGCTTCATATGGGCATACCATTTTTGCTTGAATAGATATGACCCGGAAGGAAGCTAACAAATCGTTCACAATCATCACTTAAGGCTTTCATCTCCGAGGAAAACCATACGGACCCTGCATAAAAGTAATATTTATTTCAAGTCATTTCTTGCATATGCATATGCGGTTTAAAATATAAACTCGTGCAGTCTATATTACATGATCCAATGGAAGCTTTTGTTATTTTCTCTATATGCAGAAAGGGCTGAAAGCAAATTGTGGAAAGATAAAATTATGGACACGGGCAATAATGCGAATGTACATCAACAGTTGTTTAGACTGACTACTCAAAACAACTCAAATTGAAACAAACATGTCTGTCCACTTCAATGTGTAAGGTTCCAAGTCAAAGAACTACATTCTACCTAATGTTTCTCCTTTTCCTTTGAAGTGAAATATGTAACACTAAAAACACACTTTATTTTCTACTTAAGGCATTAAGAAGCGGCGTAGAATCAGTTAGCCTTTTGCAATCCATATGAATACAAATTATATGGACTAAACTTGGAAGGACTAACACAGTAATACCGGAAAAAAAACGAAGAGCTACATCTATTATAAAAATGAAATGACATGTGCATCTGACATTCGTTACCATTTTCACCACCAAAGGGACACATAAACTCATTACTAACACCAAAAACTAAAAATGTCAAAATATAAAATTATCCACAAAAGAAAAACCCATCTTCATTACAACTATACAGCAAGATCTTCTGTTTCTTCAATAAAAGCATAGCAGGACCTTCACCATTACCATTTTCAAAAACAATAAAAAGAAGCATAGCAGGACCTTCCTAGTTAAGAAAGATGTTAAAGAGCTAAGAACTTTGATATGTCCTGGCAGATAGTTAAACTTGGATTTAATTAAACATATACAGATATAAGTTTGAATGTACTAGTGTCTCACGCCAGATAGATGTACCATATAGTCGTATACTTTGTAAAGTATTTTTAAAAGCATTCAGGTGTAAGAGAGTTATTTCTGTGCAATTTATCATTCTCCCTTGTCAACAACATTTGTAAGAGGAAAATATCATCACTATTAAATCTGTCCTACGTTTCTTTGTCTTCCTACGGTGCTCAGATAAACCGATGCCAAAGCTAGGCAAGAATTTTTCGTGCCAGCATAGCCCATGAATCCACATCCCAATTGGAGTTGCCACTCACCCTTACATGCTTGTCATGGTCGTGTAGTCCCCCTAACATTCTAGATAGTGTTTCTAACTGCATATCCAGGATGTGCTGTTGGTAGATCCCATTCCCATCCGACTCCACCACTACCTCATAATTTTCTCATAAGCTAAAAATGATATCAAAACCTTCTGTCCAACCCCTTTCTCCCTTTGTTTCCAAGTTCCTGCGAGCAACCAAAGAAGTTCTCCCTCTACTCCTGGTCTATTCTTGTGTCACTCAAACGTCTTTCCATCATATCCATCATATAAGATGCCTAGGAACTAAGCAGAAGTACTTGAGTTCCTGGTGTTCCCAAACACAGGTCTCCCTTCACCAAAACCTGATCCATATATACCAGCTCCTGGTTTGGTTCTGTTGATACCTCTAACTCTATTGAGATAACCTCCTTTGATTGTGTAGGAGATTGTTCTCCTACTTTTATCCGCAAGAATGGAAAATCTTTTGAGCAAAAAATCTGATGGGGTTGTCGTGTCAACTAGATAACCCTTTTGGTTTATATTTTTCATTATTTCCACTTGTCTCCCCGACTTTAAAAATGGTTGAAGACCCTTGGCGTGTCAGCAGAAGAATTTTCCAGCTTCCTTTCTATTATTTCTTTTATCAGTAAGCAAAAGATATACAAATGGAGTAAATCCAAACACCAAGAAGGTGATCGGACTGTACAAAAGTGAGATATCCCTACACAAAAACAAAAGAAGGGGATTATCCTGGTCTGTAGGTCCTCCTGCAGAGTGCAATGGAATCTCTCATTCTGTGAATGTCATGTACATCATGAAATTTGCACCATAAAACCATCATATACAACACTTGTATTTCAGCTCCTGTGCATTGGTTGTTGTTGAAGAGTGTGACCATTTCATCTGTAAGGGACATCAAATCTGGAATTTGAGTTTCAGAAGATTGCTAAATGATCAAGAAGTGGATAGAGTTGCTGAATTGTTAAGTCAACTGCATCAGGTGCAAAGGCTTCACAGATTATGAAGATTCCTTGGTATGAAAAGGGTCAAGTACCAGGATGTTTACAGTTAAATCAGCCTACAAGATTCTGATGGGCAAGAGACAGGATGACAGAGGATGGCCCTAGAAACAGATCTGTAAGATAAATGCACCTTCTAAGGTGCTATGTTTTGTATAGCTAGTGGCTAGACAAGTCTGTTTTGACTCGTGAAAATTTAAGGAGGGGTTACCGGCTGAGCTCCAGATGCTATCTATGTGAAAGGGAGGTTTAAGATAATTCACATCTATTCCTACTGTGTCGTTACTTCTCAATTATGTCACATGTTCCTGAGTATTATTAATATGAATTGGGTTATGCCAAAAGGTATCAGTTGACCTTTTGAGATCTTGGGGTGGAGTAATTGGCGGGTGTTAGTCAAAAGAAATGGTGGCAAAAGATTCCAGCATGCATATGGTGGACAGTCTGGAAGGAAGGGAACTTCAGGTGTTTTCAGGACAAAAGGAACTCCATCCAGATAAATAAAATTAAACTATATATTTACTTCTCTTTTTTTTGGGTGTAAATGATAGTGACTCCATACTTGCTATCATAGAATCCCTATAAGTTATTGTTGTAAGGGGATTTCATATTTTGATATTCTGGAAATTGTATTCTGTTTTCCTTTACCAGCATTAACTTTGTGCTGTTTTTTAATGAAATGTTACCATTATTAAAAAAAGTATCATCTCATCTAAAAGCTTAAGCTATTAGAAAGAGCACACTTTTTTTTTATACCTAATTATATTATCCCCTCACTTGGGGTCCTGATTCTTTTCATTGTCCAAGCGAGATAACGAGTGGCAGTGAAACTCAAAACTTTAATACCATGTTGAAGAGTGACCATCTCATCAAAATGTTTAAGTTGTAAGAGAGAGCACACTTTCATTTACTTAATTATATTCTTAACAGTTGCTTTACACTCGAAACACCTAGAATTTATTTCTCTCCATATTACCAACATACCAGGCAGGATTGTTTTATAGATTTTCTTCAGTTCGTTGTTTCTTCCGTTAAGGCTCAGTTCAGTGTACCATACTGAGAAAGAGGTGCCAGAAGTTGCTCAGCTGTCCAGCAGTGCAGAAAGAGGTGGCTTCCTTCTCGTCAATCGTCATGTTTAGTACATGATAGCATATGTTACTCATAACTATGCCCCTTCTATAGAGATTGCTCTGAGTAGGGCAAGCATCACGAGTCAAAACCCACCAAAAACAAGTTTGTAGGGGGATTTGGTTTTCCATATTTTCCTTCAGAGCCAGTTCTGGAAGTTGTTGTTTTCCTTGTTCAACCATGTGGAACAGGATTTTACATAGAAAATCCCTTGTCTTAGCACCTTCCAAATAAGAGAATCAACATCTTCAACCAAAAGACTCACAACCTCCAAGTCATGCAGCAATATGGTCAATCTTGGTATCTCCCAATCAAAACATTGCATTCTGAATTTCAAGTTCAAGTTGTCATAGTTCCAGCACTGAAAAACTGACTTCCCAGCGTCCATAGTGAGAGATTGTAAAGATCGGGGAAGGTGACTTTTAGGAGAGTGTCTTATCCACCCATCATGCAGCATTGCATCTTCCTCTGATCTCCTTTCCATTATTAGAATTCGCTTGATTTGTTTGGTCCATTGAAGTTTTTATTCTGATCTTTCTTGAATATCAGAGCTAACTTGATGTGGTTACATGCATTACAAGACATGGTCAATTAAACATCTAATCCTTCGTGGGTTTGAGCCTCTATCCATAGGCTCACTTTTCTTTTCCATTCAAATTATTAACTTCTTTTTTAAGCTAAAGTATAGTTTGTTCAATTGTTTGAATTTCACCTTCACTCTTTGCCAAGTTTTTGTTTAGCGACCTTTTGTGGACCAAAACGAGGCCCTGCACTTTTTAACCGTTTTGGACCAGTTTAAATTTGAACCAGCCCACTCTAGCCTTGGTGTTAAATTTTGCAAAATTTATCTGTTAGCAGATGTCTTCTGATTCTGCCCCTGGTTCCTTCTCAAGCAATGACCACAAACAACTTCACCTTACTTCATTTGAAACAACGATAAATTTCTATGATCAAGCCTTACTTTTGTTCGCCTGAAGATAAAGATGACTGGAATTTGGAGCTAACATTCCCATCTTCGGCGAAAGCCATAACAGAACTATTCATCTTCTAGCAAAACTTAGGTCGTCACCTTCCTTCCGTCCTTCACAATGATCTTTTCCCTCGACATATATCCTTACCCGGGATCCATTTCAAGAATCCTCCACAAATATCACAATTCAAGAAACAAGTCCAGGCAACATGGATGGCCAAGAAAACCTACTGTACTCCCCACTGTAATCCTTTTCTTCCTCCTCAGCTTTAGACAACCCGTCCTGAATGCCCAACATTCAATTAGTAGGTAGCCCTGAAGACGAAGATGGATGGAATTTGGGGCTAACATTCCCATCTTCAGCGAAAGCCATAACAGAACTATTCATCTTCTAGCAAAACTTAGCTCATCACCTTCCTTCGGTCCTTCACAATGATCTTATCCCTCGACATATATCCTTAGCCGAAGATCAAGTTCAAGAATCCTCCACAAATATGAAAATTCAAGAAACAAGTCCAGGCAACATGGATAGCCAAGAAAGCCTACTGTACTCACCACTCTAATCCTTTTCCTCTTCTTTTTTTGATAACCATGGCGTCCGGGCCAGCTTGTGCGCACCTCGACTAATTTCACGAGATACCTGCCACCTCCCACCAGCAACAAGTACACCTGGTAACTCTGTCCACCAAGGCTAGAAAAAATGGGAAGAAATCACCTAGTGTTTTGTCTCCGCTGGGAATTGAACCTGGGACCTCATGGTACTCAACCCACTTCATTGACCACTAGGCCACACCCTTGGGTGCACTCTAATCCTTTTCTTCCTCCTCAGCTGTAGACAACCCGTTTTGGATGCCCAACAATCAATTAGTAGGTAGCCTGAAGACGAAGGGAATTTGAGGCTAACATTCCCATCTTCGGCAAAAGCCATAGCAGAACTATTCATCTTCTTTCGGTCCTTCACAATGATCTTATCCCTCTGACATATATCCTTAGCCGAGATCAAGTTCAAAAATCCTCCACAAATATCACAATTCAAGAAACAAGTCCAGGCAACATGGATGGCCAAGAAAGCCTACTGTACTCACCACTCTAATCCTTTTCTTCCTCCTCAGCTTTAGACAACCCGTCCTGAATGCCCAACAATCAATTAGTAGGCAGCTTTCTTTCATCTATAGCAATGCCCTTAAAGAATACAATCTATTTCTAACTCTATGAAAGTTGGAAAAGGAATAAGGTGTCTCCCAAGCTCAAAAACTCCACCCAAAACAAAAAAATTCTTAGCCTATAGTTTCCAAATCGAATATCACACCTGTTGATCCCCTTTACTGAACAAACTGACATATCTTCACAAATTTTTCTCTTCTCTGTTTCTCCAAATTAAAAATGTGCCTAAACCAGATTTATGTACTAACATTTTCCATCAAGTGATTAAGCCAGCAACGCTGCTGTCTTCTTTTAGGACTTTAAAACAAACAACAATATCTAGCTAGCCATTTCTCCTATAACTGGTGGTCAGAGTTCCTTAGTCGTACCTCACATCGTTGCATAGCCAGGCTTAAGTTAATGGTGCTTCAAACGTTGTATCTGTTGTTCGCTATAGACTCGCTGAAGATAGAGCTAAACTAGCAAATATAGATGTTCTTGTTACAGTGTTGATCACTTCGGCAAGAACTACATATATAATAAGGTCCTATTATACATCATTTGTTTGTGAGACAGTATATATCAGAATTATAGTAGGTAAAATCACAAGTAAACAACAAAGGGACTTCACATAATTAACAGACGATTTATCGAAGGGTAATATGCCAAAGTACAATTATACAAAAGAGCTGCATACCATCAAGACCCCAACCCATATAAAGGGGTGTAATGCCAATGGCATCCCGAGCAGCAATGAAACTTTTATCCCGGGTGTCAAGAAGAACAAAAGAGAACATTCCATCTAACATGTCAATGAAGTCTTCTCCATATTCTTCATACTGCCAAAGGTATATCCCAAAGTACATATACAATAAGAAAGAAATTATGATAGGAAACCTTATTTTCTTACTAGAATTTATGTTTTCCTCTTTTGATGAGAACTTTGAGTCTTGGTGATTGAAATCATTCTACCAGCAGAAACTGAGAAGTCATGTATATTCCTCTAAATGTATTCTTAAGGTACTTACAAGATGGGCAATAACTTCACAATCACTTTCAGTTCGAAACTGATGGGACTTCAGTTTTTCCCGTAATTCCTTGTGGTTATAGATCTCTCCGTTAACCTAAAACCAAAAGGAGCAGATATCAATCTTATGGAAGAAAGATTTATCAAAATCAAGCTATGGGAGAAGGTCACAGTAGCCCAGCAAAGAAGGCTCCTAAAAAGTATGAATATTAGTTTTTAGCTATTTGACAAGAGAAGCTTATCTAGAACATCAAAAATAACGCATCAGTATCATAAAAATACTCATACCACCATTAGAACTTTATCATACAGTTAACGCAAATGACAGAATTGTATCTTCTGCAAGCTTTTTGGCTGCACATTTATCTTTTGAATTTCAACTCAAAAATGCAATCATGCATAGCATTCCTTAATCCTAACAGAAATGATATCATTTGAACTACAAAGATGAAACCATCAACATTTGACTTATATTGCGTAGAAAAGTTGTACTGCTACATGACCCACAGATCTTTCAATAAACTGAGAGTAAATACTAATAACGGTAAGCTCTCTATGTTCACCTAGTCAATCACCTGGTTACTTACCACAGATAATGCTAAAATGAAGAACTAAAAGTTCCAGCACAAATCCTTCATTTCTAAGTTCCTGATTCACTATAAAGTAGAGAAACTTTACCCTACAAGAAAAGCTTGTACTATAGAAGACCAAAAGACACGAACTTTGTCCCCAGTCCATTTACTGCTATGATATTGAAGTATATAAGTAACTATATAGTAAATATTTTCCTACCGCAACAACAATGGTCTTGTCCTCATTATACAGTGGCTGATCTCCAGAAGTTGGGTCCACTATTGCCAATCGTTGATGAGCAAGATAACAGTCCTCATGGCTATGCAATCCACTCCAATCAGGTCCTCTGTGGCGCAACCTACAATTAACATCACATAAAAGACAAGTTAGGAAGATTTCATGTAATAAGAATCCTGTCTACTGCAACATAGAATATGAGACAGTAGTAATAATTAATGCTTATCATACTCAAAAGCAAAGCCCAGAGAATTAGATTCAGATCCCAACACAAGATCAATTAAAAGAGGCAAAGGAAGGGAATTTATAAAATTAGAATTGGGAGTTGAAAAATGTGATACTAAAGACATTGTGGATCAGTGTTAGCACCACAGGTACGAAGCATGTCCCCACCAAAAAAAACACAGCTCTGTGCACGAAGCATGTCCAGACAAGCAGCAAATTACTTAATACCGGCAAACTACAGAGATGGGAGGAGATAATGGTCAGCAATTATTAAAAGGGAATGAACATGTGGCCAGTAAGTCAGACAGAAAGCAGGTAAGGCCAAAAACTGAATGCTGGGAGATTTCCCCTTCTTTTCTTGGACAGAACAGAATTGGCCAGAACCAATTTCTAAAAATTTCTCCAGGAAAAGAAATTGTGGTTTACGGGAAGGAAAAGATGTCCACAGGAAAAGAAACTAAATATGCAGCATCAACTGGGTGCATGACATATCAAACAAGGATAATAGCAACTGATTTTAAAGAGGGTAAAACAAGAAGAGGGGTCCAATGCTTTTTAGATGAGGAATCAAATGGAGAAGGGGGGAATGATGATGATGAAAACAGAAGCAAGAAAAAATAGTTGTTCAGAAGAAACTAGACATTGCTGCACAGCAAACAATGCATTGCTAGTGGAATCAAAATGGCCAACGCAGCAAAACATTACAAACGCAATAATTGGAAAAGGGATAATTTCAGGCTCAGAAAAACAGAAACTAAAGGCTTTTGGGAGATCTCTAGGTATAACATGGGATCAGATGAAAAGAAGGCAACTCCAAGTTGAAAAAACAAATACGTAAAGGTAGACAGATGACAGAATTATATAAACCCAAAGCTATAAAATACTGCAAATAAACTATAAAAAGTCACAAATAACTATGAGATATTTTATTTGGAAGTAGCATTGGGAACTTTGGCAGTGTCTTTAGTAGCAGGATAAATCTCATCCCAAGCTTCAATCCAAGTGATCATGGCATCTGCAAGCTTCAGAAAATAAGGATCTATTTTACCAAGTTTTTCATTCACCTGCTTGGCCCTTTCCCCACAGCATTTCTGGGCAGTAGTAGACTCTTTGGACAGGTTCAATTGCTGGAAGTGAATGGGTCGGGGATGGGTTAAATGCGTAGGTTTGTAAAGTGAACCGGGTATTTAAAATTGGGGATGTGTTATTTGTTTCTAAGCTCGTCACGTGTTCATCTGTCAAAAATAACGGTAAATCAGTGTAAAAGTATAATGGGAGCGGTATATTTGGACCATCAGTGTAACGAGAGGGGTATATTTACCGAAACTCAAACGAAGGGTATATTTAAACTATTTTTGATAGTGCATGGGTATATTTGGCCCTTTTCCGTTTTCTATACAATAATGATCCTCTTGTGATGTATGATTCTTCAATAGAATGCTTAAACACCCACCGCTGATACTCACTCTTTTTGAATCAGTTTTTGGATTGCATGTCAATCAGAGGAGGCCTTGTTCTTTTCAGTTAATGAAGTGACAAATATTGATGTTTTGGGTTGTGACGTCAAAACTCTTCCTACTACTTATTTGGATTATCCTTGGGAGCTAATCATTAATATTCCAAGATTTGACAAGGGGTACTTGTAAGAAGTGAGAAGAGCTTGGCAGATGGAAAAGCCAATATCTTTAGGGTAGATTAGTATCGACTAACCGCGTACTAGACTCACCCCCCACGTATGCTATATCCTTATTCCCACTACCTGTTAAAGTGGAGAAGAGGTTGGATATGTTAAAAGATTTTCATTGGCAGAGCAACAGTGAAAATAGATATTTTCACTTGGTCAAGTGGAGTACTTTAACATGTAGCAAGAAGGAAGGTGGTCTTGGCATTATAAACTTGAGGCATTAATAATAATGAAATGATTATGCCATTATGGAGATTCTCTTTACAAGAACAGTCACTTTGGAAGGCTGTCATCAGTGTAAAGTTTGGAGTAGAAGGCTGTTGGACTGCAAAACCAGTGACTAGTACTCATGGGGTGGGTTTATGGAAGAATATTAGAGCTCTTGACAGAAGTTTGTGAGCAACATTGGGTTTAAATGGGGAATGGAAAGCAAATTGCTTTCTGGGTAAACGAGTGGATAGGTCATGCTCCTTTGGAAGATCTATTTCCAGATTTCTTCAAACTCATTTTGATGCCTGATTCAAGCTTGGGTCCTATCAGAGAACCTGATGGTTGGAACTTTAATTTCGGAAGATATTTGAATGATTGAGAATTGGGGAGGCTTGCTAAATTTTTGGGTGTTCTTGAGCCTTTTCACGGGCTAGGCAATGGTCAAGATAAGCTGATATGGAAATTACACAGTAAGGCCAGCTTCACTGTTAACTCTTTCTATTCTCTTTTAAATTCTGGTGGACAGCAAGGTAATCTGTGGTCGTGGCAACACATCTGGAAGACCAATGCTCCTTATAAGGTGACATCCTTCACATGATTGGTAGTTCGAGAGGTTTGTTTAACACACGATCTATCAAAGAAGAGGATTTCAGTTGTGTTCTAATGCTAGTGGAAACATGCCTGAGAGTATCAATCACCAAATTTTTTCCAGTGCCACGTTATGGAGCAATTATGGCAGTTATTTCTCAATATGGTGGGGCTCAAGTGGATTATCCCAAGCAGGCAAGTGAGTTATTGAAGTGCTGGAACATTAGAGGAAGGATTTTCGGTCAATGGAAATGGTGGTTAACTATTCCAGAATATATAAACAACAACAACATACAATGTAATCCCACAAGTGGGATCTGGAGAGGGTGGTGTGTACGCAGACCTTACCTTTACCTTGTGAAGGCAGAGAGGCTATCTCTGAAAGACCCTCGGCTCAAGTAAAACAATTATAAGAAGGTAATATTCCACAGCATATATATGTTAGAAAATTTAGAGGGAGAGAAACGCAGTATGCTTTGAAGACAAAGAAAACTCTATTCAAAAGATCAAAATGAATTGTTTACTTTTATTTTCTTTTTGGTGTAAACAGTACTTCGTAAATAATAATGAAGCTGTGATAAATCCTTAAAGGGATGTTCTTTTGGTTATTTGTAAATACTTTCAGCAGTACCTTCTTGGTGCTATATCGATAATACATTTACCATTTTTCTCAAAAAAGAAGAACAACCTTCTGCCCCCAGCCCCAGTAGAAAGAAAAAGAAGAAGAAATAGGCTACAATTGGCAAAAATCTTGTGCCACCAAGAGAATTCCTGAAGAGCTAGTTAAGGACCAAAATGCAACAACATCCACTTAATTTAACAGAAATGAAGCTCTGAAACACACACACACACACACCCCAAAAAAGGAAAATATCTGAATTCTTTGAAATCCATTTCTCACATTTACCTGCCTATTGTACAACAACAACATAATCAGTGTAGTCCTACAAGTGAGATCTGGGGAGGGTATGATGTATGCAGACCTTATCCCTACCTTTGTAGAGTAGAAAGGTTGTTTCCAATAGACCCTCAACTCAAAAGATAAGTTAATCGGAGGTTGCAAGAAGAAAAAATGACAGCAAATTATCAAGATACAAAGCACATAAAGCAACAGATAGTAAAACACATCAAAGAATAAGAAACTACGCGATTACTAAATAATCTACTAATAAGGACTAAGGAGGAGGAGATGGTGCTAGCCCCCGGCCTCTCTCACCTATAAAGTGCGACAACAGTCAACTATGGGATGCGCCTTGTCCGCTACGGAGGCCACTCCCACCTTGCCCCGTACAACTTTGTTCTAATCATATCTCTCCTAGTATGCCCACACATCCATCTAAGCATCCTTATCTCCTCTGCATGCATCTTTTGAACATGGGCGTTCTTAACTGACCAGCACTTTGCCCATACAATGTATTAAAAGTGTAAAATGTAAATTAAGTTAGCACAAAAATTGTAAATAAGCAGAGCATTTAGATCACACATAGGATGCGCGGGATATGACAACCATTAGCCAAGTCTCGTACCACAATCACTTTCACTTGTCCGCAACATACATTATCACAAGATATACCAAGCTACAAAGAGAGGCATATGTGAGTTGGAGTCGTTGGAAAGTTGATAAGACCATCAAGAAGACCTGGTTGATGATCCCTGCTGCTATTTTTTGGAGCCTTTGGAATGAGAGAATCAGAAGGTGTTTTGATGGCATCTCTTTTGTTGGACAATTTTGTCCCGGGTAACTAGTTCAATACAGTATTTGGATTTTATTAGCAGACATTATATTTGGGGCAAACAATGTTCTCCTACACTTTTGTTCTTTTGTAATTAGCCTCCTGTAACTTTGCATCTCCTTGATGCCTTTCTATGAAACACATTACTTCATCAAAAAAAAAACATAATGAAAAATTTACTCCCTATTTCAAGAGAAGAACCACAGTTTATGCAGATCCAATGAAATGTCCTCAAAATTCACAGCTTCTAAAAGTATGATGAAGTTAGATGGCATGTCTACCCATCTCATATCGTACCTTATTCAAAAGTCCTCGAAAGGAATACCTAATACTAAACAAAGTCAGCACGATATTTAGTGAACCAGTGAACTATCTGACGCAAATATACCATGGGTGTCGCATTAGAATTAAATTTTGGTCTACTAAGATGGCATCTTTTACATGATTGGAACAATGTCCCTTGTGAGATTAAAAAAATTATATGACACACATAAGCTAGAGAATGGTGAAGTCCCTCTATACCCTGCCCCTCCAAGTTCTACTTCTTTTAAGTATGAAGTTTCCAATAGTTGTTAATAAGATGCTTAATTCAGAGAGTAAACTTAAGTCTCGTATAGGAAGTCATTCTGAATGGAAAAGGATAAATTCTTTAGGGGAAATTCCCCTTTGCTAATTAACCTGTAAACAGTTCTCAAGTATTGAAAATTTTCATAAAAGCAGGAAGAGCTAAGAAAGTTAATTAGTACACTATATTGTAGGTTAGTTCTTCAAATCTCTCACATTTGTTGAGAAACAACACCAAATAATTAACAAGCATCAACGGTGTAGAAATGTATCCTACCACCCCAAGATGGCAGTTCGAACCCCATATCATGCATTTACCTTATCCAAAAAAAGCAACAACACCAAAAATTGAAACAACCTCAAAGCAGACTAGATTTTCTTCCATGAATTAACTGAGTAAGAGCAGCATATCATGTCTTAAGCAACATCCACACCAATAAGTAGCTGTTTTTCCAGACATTAGTGGCAACTTTCATTTTCAAAGATAATTCATTACTAATAGTCTAATATTTGTGTTAATAGTTAATTACAAATATAACAAAAACAAATCTAAGACCAAAAGAGCCAACAAATCCTAGCAAATCTAAAAACCATCAAACAAAACAGAAAGTGATATAACAAAATAAGATTAAATGATAAAAGAGAGAACAATGTGGTAGAAAATTGGAATCCAAACAAAAGAGAAAGTGATAAACCTTCTGGATAGTTCGATGATTCTTGAACGCTTGGCCTGAGAATTATCTGTACAACCGAAAATTGCAAGTATTCCACACATGGCGCACAACGAAGAGATAGAACAAAAATGATTGCCGTTACTCGTTACAACGAAATGAAAGGCTTTTTTTGCTTTTATAATGACTCTAAATTAATCAGAGCCGTTAATTCTCTAATCAGTTGCAAAGATTCCCCCTTTTGAATATAATTAGGGTTTAAGGCATTGTTTAAGATTCGCCTCCGCGGGTCCCAATCTAGAATCTGCGGCTCACAACATGATAATACCCGTTTTAATTTACTTGTCTAATTTTGATTTGATACAAAGTTTAAGAAAATAAAAAAGAATTATATATCATAATTTAAATTAAAAATATATTAAAATATTATTTAATCTTAGTATTAAACATATCATGTAGGAAGTTAGAATTAAGAATTTATCAAAAAAAAAATATAAGTTATTTCCTTAAAATTATTCATAGAATTCACTTAAACATCTCAACTCAATTTTATACCAAACACCTCTATTATTTAAGATTTGAACCACTTAAATATTTTTCGCTAATTGGCTTAATGAGTGTAGTGCACGTAAAATTAGAGCATGAGAAGTGTTTTTGTTTTTGTTTTTTTTGCCAAATTTTCTTCTTCTTTTTTCGTCTTCATCTTTATTTTATTTTTTTTTCACATACAGCAATCAGCATCACCTCCCGTCACCTTCTTTGCCAAAAAAAAAAAAAATGAAGACCTCACCCAAATCTTATATTTTCTTCCACCCTCTTCTTTCCCGCAATACAAAACAGACAAAAAAAAAAAGATAGAAGAACAAATCTAAAATTAAAATAAAAAAGGAAGAACATATTTGAAAAGAAAAACCACAAATTTAAAGTGAAAATGAGGAAAAAGACACAAAGAGGAATAAAATGGTGGATTCATATTTAGTACTCTTATCTGTTAAAAATTATTAATTTATTTTCTTAATTATTAAATTTAAATATCAATTTTTTTATTTTAATGATTTGTCAATCTTTATGTTACAGATTGATATTTTTTTAGATTTGTTTAATGAATTTTGTATTGATTTTTGTGTTGAAATTTTATGTTATTGGTGAATTTGAAATGGGGAAGACAAAGGTGGCAGCTCAAGGAGGGGGTGCCAATGGTTACGTTAATTTAATTAGAGTAGGGTTTAAATTTCAATTTTTTTAATAATTATTTTGGGCCTTGCATGTCATCTTTTAATCAGTCATTTTATCATGTCATCATGAGTATAACATATACATTCTACATTTTTTGTTGATTATCAAAAAAATGTTAAATAGATACAAATTTTAAGAAAAAGCACATAAAATAGACCCTAAAACTAAACTAATTATATGAAAATGCCTCCTCCAAAAGTAATTTTCAAAATACCCAATTGGCCCAAATTAATTATCCGAGAACCCTTTTACACGAAAGAATAGTTTTAAGTTATTCTATTTTTCTTGACAAGCATTAATTGCAATGTCATAGGACCTTTTATTTCTTTAACAAGCATTAAATACCTCTTTTATTCTTTTCTTCTTCTTTTTTCCTTTTATATATTTGAACTTTTCTTTTCTTTTTTTTAATTTAAATATATACATAAAATATGAAAATAAATATAGCAGCTAATTATTCTTTTATTAATAAAAATATTTAAATAATTAAATACAATAAAAAGTAATTAGCCATCGATTTTATAGAACTATTTGATTTTTCTTCGCTGAATTATTGTTTTCTTCACTGAATTTATTGATTTTTTTGTCTCTTTCTATTTTTTTTCTTTTAAAGATAAAAATAAAATATACAGATAAAATATTGATTAACTACTTTTAGATTAATAAAATAAAATAATTAAATAACTAGATCACAATAAAAAATAAATAAGAAAAATATTGAAGCCCATTGGTTTGTTTATTAAAATCGAAATACATAATTTTATAATTTTTTTCGCTTTTGCAAATGAAACAAAATATATATTCCCATTCATTTCAATTTGTTTGTCATGTTTTGACTTGACACGAAATTTATGAAAGTAAAGAAAACTTTTGAATCTTGTGGTCTATTAAAGGACTGAAGCATACATCAATGATATCATGTCAGTATATTGATATATTGTGATGGTATCCTGGAGGTTTCACCGAAGGCCTGAAGCAGACATCAATGATACCATGATAGTATATAGATATATAGCGATGGTATCATTGAGGACTGGAGCAAACTTCAATGATACCATAATAGCATATAGATATATTATGGTTATATACTGAGGAATGTCTCATTGAAGGACTAAAGCAGTCCTTCATGAACCATGACAGTGTATAGATATACGGTGATAGTATTATAAAGGACTGATGATTGTCTCATTCGAAGGATGATGTCACATCAGTATATAGATATACTATGGTGGTATACTGTAGAGTGTCTCATTGAAAGACTGGAACAGTAGTCCATGATACCATGCCAGCACATAGATATACTATGATGGTATCATGGAGAATTGAGGAGTGGCTCATTGAAGGATGATACCATGCAAGTAGATAGATACATTGTGATGATATCATGGAAGACTGAAGAGTGTCATACTAAAGGACTAAAGCATACATCAATGAAAAAAGAGCAAAAAAAAAAGAATGAAATTAAATTATGGAGAAAAGAATTAAATAAAAAAATTTAAAAAAATGAATTAAAATTGAGTATGAAATTAGATTATAGTGAAAAAATATAGAATAACATGATTTGAGAAAAAATGAATAAAAACGGAGAAAAAAATTTAAAAAATAAAGAAATAAACCAGAAAAAAGAAAAGGAGAAAGAGAAAAGAAAAAAAGAAAAGGAGTTGGCTAAAATAAAAAAATGAATGAAATAATTAGTATTTTTCTTTTAATTATTTCTTATTTATTCCTTCAAAAAAAAAGTTCAATTTTGTATGATATCGATAGGGTATCATAATATACTAACAAGGTATTATAATGGAGGGCATTTTTCGTAATTAGTCAGGAGATATTTCTGTAAGGGGGTATATTTAGCTGTAAACTGTTTGTTCTTAAGGGGTAACTACGTATTTTTCTCTAAATTTTAACTAGTCAAGGTGTTCAATAGGTATAAGACTGGATTGAGGTGTCTAAGTGAATTTTGTGAGACAACTTTAAGCGGGCCGCATGTGACTTAAGTCAAAAGAAAATAAATATTTTGAAATAAAAAAAGAATTAAGACAAAACAAATTGAAACAAGGGAAACCCCCCCCCCCCCCCCAATAATTAAAGGGAAAACTATACAAATTGAACCCGATTGTGAAACTATTTACCCAAAATAGACCCAATCCAAAGTATTTACCCTTAATAGACCTTCAACCCAAACTAATTACCCACTTGCCCACTTTCTCTTTTTCTTATTTCGCACATGACGTCAGCGTCACTATCATGAATTAATTCTCTATGATATTCTGTCGGTATATTGATACTCTATCGGTATCATATATAACTGAGTTTAATCCTCTGTGATACTCCATCGGTATATTGATACCCTGTCGGTATCATATAGGACTGAGCTTAATCCTCTGTGATACTCCATCGGTATATTGATACCATATCGGTATCATATAGGACTGAGCTTTTTTTAAGAAATAAATAAGAAACAATTAAGAGAATATTAAAGTCACGAGCTTATTTATTGAACTCAAAATTAGTAAAAATATATTTTTATAATTTTTTTTCTCTTTTTCCAAATTAAAAAAAATTGTATCTAAATTATGATTCTTTTTTTAACTGTTTTTAAATTAAAATATTGAAGAACTAAAACATAACTCAACGATACCATGACAGTATATAGATATACCGTAATGGTATCATGGATGATTGATTATTTATCGAAGGACTGAAGCGAACCTTAATGAAACATTGTTCAGTTACTCTTTGATACCACCAGAGTATATTATACTTTGATGGTATCAAGGAGGAAGAAGTAGTCCTTCAATGAAGACACAGTCCAGTTAATTTTTGATACCATCAGAGTATATATATACTGTGATGGTATTAAAGAGAGAAAAAAGGGTGGGCGCTGACGTCAGCATGACGTCAGTTCGCGTTTTTCTTTTTCTTTTTTAGATAAATATAGTTTTAGAATAAAAGGGGTATGAAAGTAATGGGCATTTGAGGGTAAATAGTTTTCTTTTTTGGGGTATAAGTGTTCTTTTCCCATAATTAATATAGTATATTTTAGTTTTTCTTAAAAAAATATTCTTATTAAAAATAATTTATTTTAATTTTAAATCAAATTTTTTAAAAAGAAAATCTTAGATTTTATGTTTATTCAAATATCATCAAATAATTGAGTCGGAGGGAGCATGTTGATTTAGACACTACTTTACTTCTGATTCTAACCATATATTTTATTTGCCACTAATAATTGTTGTATTGAACTTTTCTCCATTAACGATGTCGGGATAAAAATATATTGATTTCTTCCGATACAAATAAATAATATCTTATATTATCCTATTTGATATTTATAATTTATTCGTTCTAAATTTCTTCATTTCTTTCATACTTGGTAGAAGACTGTGAGTATGCTAGAAATTACTTACTTAAAAGAGAAAACTACATGGCATGACATACTTAAGCCCTTAATTATAATCCATAACAACACTTTCAAAAAATTACTGTTCACAATAATATAGCAATATTTTGACCAAGGTCACTCATAACTTCAAATACAATTAGAAGAGTTGATTCTCCTTCCTAAAATAACGTCCAAATCAATATCCACCTTCCCTTTTCAATCAAACCTCTCCCACAATCCCTATATTCTCGCCATTGCACTCAAAACTGATTTCTCCATGATTTTAATTTATTTCATACCAAAATTAAAGTGTCTTTCATAAATCCAGGTAACCTCCATTATCAGTTATTGCAAGTTTTTCTTCCATAAATACATTTCTTACGGTAATTGTATTTTAATCGATTTTATTTATTTTTTCTCAATTTTTCATTGCTTACTCTATCTACAATTCATATTAAGATTGGAGGTATGCTTTAATGGCTGAAGATACACCAAGTAAAAGATTTACGAGAGATATGCTTTTAATGGCTGACTATGCACCTTCTTTCAATTTGGGTATTTCTCAAGCAAATACAAATGTAGGATTTGTTGCTGTTGCTGCTCAAGTGAAAAAGCCAGTACAAGAGTTTAGATCCAAACATAGGAATGATCCAGTAAAAATGACGAAATTATTGAAGCAAAGAGGCACAAAAAAGACGATGAATCTGAATCTGGTGGAGAAGATAATGTATTTGTATTTTGTACAGAAATTTATTGTATTTGTATTTCATTGATCCAACACAAATACATGTTATTCTACCTCCCCACACGAGAATGTATATACATTCTCTAGACAAATACAAATTCAAGTGTCTTTCTGACTGCTATTGCATATGTATCAACACAATTTTTTTGAAATTTCAAATGTATTTATATGTGTTTGGCTGAGTATCTGGTATAAGTACTTAACACACAAACATATCAAATGTATTTTTATTCAAATACAAATAAAAACATATTTTTATTGGTTGTTCTAGCAGAAACAATTTTTGAAAAACTCAAATGTATTTGTATGTGTTTGGCTGGGCCTGGTATAAGTACTTAACATACAAATATATGAAATGTATTTGTATTAAAATACATATACAAATATAATTTTCTAGGTTGCTATGGCATATGTATTATTTGTATTCTGGCAGACACAATTTTTGAAAAACTCAAATATATTTGTATGTGTTTGACTTGGTCTAGTATAAGTACTTAACATACAAATACAAATAAAAACATATTTTTATTGGTTGTTCTAGCAGAAACAATTTTTGAAAAACTCAAATGTATTTGTATGTGTTTGGCTGGGCCTGGTATAAGTACTTAACATACAAATATATGAAATGTATTTGTATTAAAATACATATACAAATATAATTTTCTAGGTTGCTATGGCATATGTATTATTTGTATTCTGGCAGACACAATTTTTGAAAAACTCAAATATATTTGTATGTGTTTGACTTGGTCTAGTATAAGTACTTAACATACAAATACAAATAAAAACATATTTTTATTGGTTGTTCTAGCAGAAACAATTTTTGAAAAACTCAAATGTATTTGTATGTGTTTGGCTGGGCCTGGTATAAGTACTTAACATACAAATATATGAAATGTATTTGTATTAAAATACATATACAAATATAATTTTCTAGGTTGCTATGGCATATGTATTATTTGTATTCTGGCAGACACAATTTTTGAAAAACTCAAATATATTTGTATGTGTTTGACTTGGTCTAGTATAAGTACTTAACATACAAACATATCAAATATATTTGTATTAGAATACAGATACAAATACATTTTTTCAAGTTGCTCTTGCATATGCATTATTTGTATTCTGACAGACACATTTTTTTGTAAAACTCAAATGTATTTGTATGTGTTTGGTTGTGTCTCTGGGATAACTACTCAACACACAAACATATGAAATGTATTTGTATTAGAATACAAATGGCAAATATATCTTGTTCTCTATATCTTGAAAGTTTTTCTCATTTTGTATTTGAACGATGAAGCTCGAAATCTACAATTTGATATAGGAATTCGAAATTCAGATTCAAGTTCAACAATTTGTTGAATAGTTTTCCTCCAAGTTCCCCTTTTGGAATAGAATCTCCTAAATGCAGATCATCTCCATGATTTAAGGAATGAATTAAAATCATTAAAGATCCTTTTCTTTTTAAATGGTAATAGTCACCTAAAATAACTCTTCCACCTCAATATGTATTTATATTTGACAGATTAATTCCAGCCGTTAAATACAATTAAAATAATAATATTTTATTATTTTAATTATTGTCGCCTGTAATTTCAAAAGGACTGCTATCTCGTTCTTGATTATGGGCTCAAATTTGCTATTTGTGAAATTTTCTCTCCTTAGAAGAGGTAAAAAGAAAAAAGAAAGAAAGATGAAGGAATACCTTAAATAGATTGGATCCAATTATGGTAGGATTTTGCAAGTGTCCTTTTGACGACTTGTATGGATGTATAAGACATGTCCAATTGTTCATTGGTCCATTAACAAATTTGACCTCTTTCCATAATTGATAAGCTTTCATGAATAAGAACAAAGAAATTCCAAAAGAAGAGTTGGTTTAAATTTAGGGTGTGTTCGTTAGGGAGGAAAACATACCCATATTTTCATGTTTGGGTAGTCCAAAATTTAGGAAATTTTTTTTTTTAGGAAAATATTTTTTTAGAAAAATATTTTTTTAAGGAAAATAAGTTGTTTGAAAATGAAGAAAATAACTATCTTAATAAAGTAAGAAAATTAAATTTTACAAATAGCATTTCATAATAATTATTTTTTCTTCACAATTATAATTTAT
>QJPP01000174.1:0-26987 GCA_003996215.1 Jaltomata sinuosa | reverse complement strand
ATGACACTGGAAGCTTTTCAGCAGGCGTGGAATATTCTGAGTGGGTTGGTTGGTGCTGGAGATATACCCACGGCTTATGCAAATCAGGCCTTAGATACTCAGCCAGCGAGTACTATAGCGCCTAGGATGGACGCAGCTTCGGGCACGAATGATTTCTTCAGGCCAATGCTAGGCCCAGTGATGACAGAAAATGACCATAAGATGCTGACTAAGTTCCTTAAGATGAAACCTCTGACGTTTTAGGGTACATACAAGGAGGATGCCTATGAGTTCATCCTGGATTGCTATGAGAGGCTGCATAAGTTGGGTATTGTACGTTAGCATGGGGTTGAGTTTTTCACTTTTCAGTTATAGGGTGATGCCAAGCAGTGGTGGAGGTCTCATTTTGAGTGTCAGTCTTCTGTTCTACCTCCACTGACTTGGGAGCAGTTCCACGCGTTGTTTCTAGAGAAGTACATTCCTAGTACTTTGAGGTACTAGAAGAAAGATGAGTTTTTGAACTTGGAGCAGGGTAGCATGTCGGTCTCGGCTTATGAGGCTAAGTTCCATGCCTTGTCTCTCTTTGCTACATAGATGTTGGGGTCCGATGAGGAACGGGTCTGGTTGTTTGTCAAGGGTCTAAATAGTGAATTGAAGGTACTGTCAGTGCATATGACTTCTTCAGGAAAGGGCTTTAATGATGTGGTGGACTATGTGAATAAGTTAGAGGGAATTAGGCAAGTGGGGCAGGCTAAGGCTTTAGCCAAGAAGCCCCGAAATGAGGGAAATTATGGTGGTTGATATTCCAAGGGCCAGAATCAGCAGGCTCACTCGGCCAGTCCTATTCAGTCCGCTCTACCAGCTACTACGGGTGGTCGTCAGGGAGCTCAGTCTTCAGCTTCTAGAAGCCAAGGAGCGTCTTATACATCAGCTAGCAGGCCTGCACTTGACCGTGGTTGCTTCCATTATGGTGATCTGGGACACTTTAAGAGGGATTATCCACATAGGTAGGCAGGTAGTCAGGGTCAATAATAGACTAAAGCAGTGGTACCGGAAGGCAAAGATGGTAATGCTAGGGATTGTCTATAGGGTGGGCGAGGTAATTTTCAGGGAGGACAAAGAGACAGAGGGAATAACGGCGCGGACAAGGGTGCGGCGCAGCCGACCCGAGAAGTTTCCCAAATTGATGATCTGGCTCATTGCTATGCTTTTCTAGGGAGGACAGAGGCGGAAGACTGAGATGCGGTGATCACAGGTACCATTCTTGTCTTTGATAAAATGGCTTCGGTATTATTTGACCCAGGTTCTACATATTCTTATGTGTCTGTGAGTTTTGCTTTGGGACTGGATTTGATTTCTGATATTCTTGATTCCCCTATCCATGTTTCTACCCCGATTGGAGAGTCTGTGATTATGACTCATGTATATTGTGACTATTCTGTTGGGTTTGTGGGGTTGCATACTTGGGTAAACTTGGTAATTCTGGATATGGCTGATTTTGATATTATCTTGTGTATGACCTGGCTATCTCCTTATCATGCTGTGTTGAACTATAACACCAAGACTGTGGCTTTAGAGATTCCGAGTATGGATAGACTAGAGTGGGAGGGTGTGTACATGCCTAAGCCAGTTAAGATAATATAATTTGTTCGGGCTAGAAAGCTAGTGGGGAGGGGGTGTATAGCCTTCTTGGATCATCTCCGGGATGATAGTGTGGACTCCCCGCCTATTGAGTCAGTTCCGGTGGTTTCTGAATTTTTAGAGGTGTTTCCAGCGGACTTGCCTGGTATGCCTCCAGACAGGGATATAGATTTTTGTACTGAGGTGGAGCCAGGCACTGATCCCATTTCTATTTCTCTATATCATATGGCTCCGACAGAGTAATGGGAACTTAAGACTCAGCTGCAGGAACTCCTAGATAAGGTATTTATACATCCCAGTGCTTCGCCTTGGGGTGCTACAGTTTTATTTGTAAAGAAGAAGGATGGTAGTATGCGGATGTGCATAGATTATAGGCAGTTGAACAAGGTGACCATCTAGAATAAGTACCCTTTACCCCGTATAGATTTGTTTGACCAGCTTCAGGGTGCATCAGTGTTTTCAAAATTTGACTTGAGGTTGGGGTACCTGATGTGACGCAAATTTACGTCACTTTCGACTCCTTTTTACTAAGAACAATCGTACGTTTTCAAGCAACCATTGTTGTTTTTGATGTTTTTATGTTGTATTTGTAGGAAATGGAAGCAAACACGAAAACGGAAGAAAATACGAGAAAAACGAAGTTCTGCCTAAGAGTGACGGCCTGAGTGACGGGCCGTCACACATGTGCCGGTCCGTCACTGGGACCGTCACACCAAGGCAGACCTCCAGGTTGAACCACTGCCTAGCAGTGACGGTCCAGGCGACGGTCCGTCACTGCCTTGACGGTCCGTCAGCCTGACCGTCACGCTTAGGCAGTGACTCAGGCGGCGACCCGCGTTTTTGGGGATTCCTAGCCCGTTTTGGAATTGGTTTCTACTACTCCTATAAATACCCTATGTTAGGTTTATGTTAGAGATTATTCTCCCATTATTTCAAACACGTGTTTAGTTAGTTTTCGAGAGCAAGAACACGATTCTTGAATTAACATTATTGTTCTTGATTCGTTCTTGAGTTCTTGGTTTTTATTGTTCTTGGATACTTGAAGATTGTTCTCAATATATTGTAAGGATCTCGTTTCTTTATTATTTTATGAACATGACTTTCTTCTTTTCATCTTCGAGCATGAGGAACTAAAACTCCCGCAACTAGGGTTGTGGGAGCCATGGCAAACGTAGCAATATAGATTCCGGGTAGCGTTGGGTTCGATATATGTATTGTCACGTTGTTAATCATACTTTATGTCACGTTTTCTAGTGGTTGCAAACATTAGAACATGCCTAGGTTTAGTTTGCTTGAGTAAAGAGATTTAAACCGGGAAAACTTGATTAAACAACAAGGATTCGAGACTACAAACTCTCGTCTTAAAGAATAATGCCGTAACTGGATTACTCTACTTGATGCTAGGATTGCTAAGCTAAAAAGTACATCTTTTCGAGGTCGAAAGAATAGAAAAGGAAATTTGTTTATTCGGTCGAGAGACGTTTAGACGATACAATTGGCGTAATCACATCGTGACAATCATATAGAAAGAACCCGGTTAAGCCTAGAATCGACATTGTTACAACGCCATGGTGAACACATCCCTAGTTCATTCTCTCCTACTGATTTAAACCCCCTACGTTTATTATTGTTTTGTTTACAATTTGATTACAAAACCCCCCCTTATTTACTGGAATCGATTGACAACTAGTCACTTAATTCACCAAAGACTTAATCATCACCATATTCTCTGTGGGATTCGACCCCAACCTTGTTGGGTTATATATTTGACAACGATCGCTTACGCTTCTTAAATAGAGGTGTAGTTTGAGCGTTATCAAAAATGGCGCCGCTGCCGGGGAATACGGTTTTTGATTAAGTTTGGTGTTTATTTGACTTTTTGTTATAATTTCCTGCTTTACGTTTGTTTGTTGTTTTTGTTTTGACAGGGTACAAAGTTGTGCATGCATAATACCCGAAGTTCGGGGAAACAAATTATACCTTACGACCCCGAACTTGCTAGAACATTGAGGCAGAACATGGCCGCACAACTAGAGGCAGCAAGGCTCGCTGCTGAACTGCAGGCCCAACAAAACCTTAATGCTGGTGGTCTGCAGGACGATGGTGCACGGAATGATGATGAGCTTGATTTAGATGGAGCTGGCGCGACGGGCGCCATTATTGTTCCACCGCTACCGCCCGGAGCCAAGTTCAACATCACTAGCACGATGATACAGCTGTTGAACTTGAGAGGAGTGTTCCGCGGTGTTGCTGGCAACGATGCAAACCAGCACTTGATGAACTTCGTGGGCATATGCAAATCATTCGAGCTGCCAGGCGTGAGTCAGACAGCGATCAGGCTCAGGTTGTTTCCGTTGTCTCTGTCTGATGAGGCAGCATTGTGGTTGACAGAATTGGCCCCCGACTCTATCGCAACGTGGGGAGAGTTGAGAGAAGCTTTCCTAGAAAGGTTCTTTCCTCCCTCTCGGATGATACAGTTGAGGGATGAGATTAGTAACTTCAGGCAGCAACCACACGAAGCACTGCACGAGACTTGGTTGCGATTTAAGAAGAAGCTGGCACAGTGCCCGAACCATCAATTGGCCGACAACGTCTTGATGCAGACATTCTATAGGGCATTAAATTCGGCTACAAAGCCGACGTTAGACAACGCAGCAGGTGGTGCATTCATGGGACTTTCTTTTGCTGAGGCCACAACTACGTTGGACAGGCTCACCAAGACCAACAGAGCCTGGCATACACGAGATTCAGAGGTTGCAGCTAGCACCTACACAGTTGGTATGTCAGCTGAGCAGCGTAGGAAAGAGGAGGAACGCGACCAAGACATGGCGCACCTGAAAACACAGTTAGATCTCCTGACAAAGCACTTGACGTCAGGAAGTATGGAGAAGGTACAGGTTGCCAGTTCCCAAGGTATAGAAACTGAGGACGTGAATTATGTGGGGGGTTTCCAGGCCAATGGCCAAGGGAACCAAGGTCGGAACTATCCAAACCACTATGAGAATGGTGGCTACAAAAATCGCGACCAAGGAAGCTGGAGGAACAACACCGATAGAGGTGGGTTGTATATACCACCTAGCAATCGGGACAAAGCAGGCAGCGAGGCTGAGACATCCAAACTTGAGAATATGATGGCGAAGATGCTGCTTAAGGTGGAATCGACTGACTCTGGGGTAAAGGCAATGCGGAATGAGTTATCATCATTGAGTCTGGTAGTGGAGTCACACTCAACCGCTATCAAGCAACTAGAGCAGCAAGTGGGTCACATCTCGGCATCTCTAAACCCAAGGAAACCGGGTACTTTGCCGAGCGACACCACCCATCCGAAAAATGACGCAAGCTGCATGGCAATCACCACTAGAAGCGGAAAAATATTACCGGAATCACATCCGGTAATTCATGCACAAGGTGAGGCTGCAAAAGATGATCAGGCGGTAGAGGAAGAGGACATTCCAAAGCCTGCGAATAAATGTAAGGAAGCTGAAAAGCTTCCAACGATGATGCCTCGACCACCACCTCCGTTCCCACAGCGTTTGAAAAAGAAAGCTGACGATGGCAAGTTCCTGAACTTCGTGACCATGTTGAAAGAAATTTCGATAAACATACCTTTGGTGGAAGCTCTAGAACAAATGCCCGGTTATGCCAAGTTCATGAAGGACTTGATTACAAAGAAGCGGACGGTAAGCTTTGAGCCGGAAGACAACCTCCATCACTGCAGCGCTATTTCCTCTAGATCATTAGTGGAAAAGAAAGGAGATCCAGGTGCGTTCACTGTTCCATGTACCATCGGGAAGCTCAACTTCGGAAGAGCTATGTGTGATCTTGGGGCTAGTATAAATTTGATGCCGCTAGCAGTGTATGACAAATTGGGTTTGGGACCTCCTAAACCAACGTCCATGAGAGTGATGATGGCTGATCGTTCGATAAAACGACCTGTTGGAGTATTGTCTGATGTGCTAGTGAAGATCGGTAAGCTTATCTTCCCTGCTGACTTTGTGATCCTGGATTGCGAAGTAGATTTTGAAGTTCCTATCATCTTGGGGCGACCATTGTTAGCTACGGCGAGAGTGTTGGTTGACATGGAGAAAAACGAGCTGACCTTCCGATTGAACAATGAATTGGTCAAGTTTGATGTAACCAAGCTGATGAAGCGACCAAGTGACATGAGAGTGGTCGCGGTCATGAATGCCATTGAGGAACCTCCTGCGGATGTGCACCTTGAGGAGAAGTGTTTGGTCGAGACTCTAGCTGTTGTAAAAAGTATGGCGCGAGAGCGTAGATATGTAGAGGCAGGCGGTGAAAGTAAATCGAGAAAACGAAAACACCGCAAGAGAATCTGCAAAGAAAGAGCGAAGAAGTTGTCGCGACTAGCGATGGAGCCCAAAGAGGAAGCTGGAACGCCACGCTCCATTGAGTTCTCTTGTTTTGGAGACCCAGGCGGTCTCCAACATCATTCCAGATTCTGAGTCATATCGACTTCACAGGTATTCCTTTATTCTCACAGCTTTTAGTTTTCATATGTATGCATTGGGGACAATGCATGAGTCTAAGTTGAGGGTGTTGGGAAACCTGTGAGTCACCACCGAGGGTTTTTGTTGCCGATTTCTTTTCCCTACGGTGTGCTATCTAGTAGAACCGGCATGTTTAGGTTGTTGTTTTAAATTTTTTTTAGTGTCTATAGCAAGCATGCGTTGTTCTTGTCTAAAAACGAGGCCCCTTGAAAAATTTTCTGGTTTTGAGCTTATGTTGAAACAATTGACTGTCTGGATCCTTGAATGTCATTGTGTGAATATGATTAGAATGAGTATGCTTAAGCCGAGCGGTTGTTTGATAGTTGGTAGCGATATAGTTTCTTGGTGCTAAGAGTGTGTGAGATTTATTGTCATAAATTCTTACTCTGTGCATGCATCTAGAACTTGCCCGGTCTATTTTGTTAAGTTTGAAGTTTGGTTGCTTAGGAAAGGATCACAGGCCCTTTTTGATGCAGTCCACTTAGCCTATATGACCGTCCAAATACAAATAATCCCTTTTGATCCCTGTTTGAGCCATAATTGACCTTATTCTTTCAATAACCTGTCACCATTCCTGTTTAACTTTGAATCCCTATCTTGGCCCTGGTCCTTCCTTGGACATCGTGCACCTTAACGTAGGCAATCAGTCTAAGTTGAGGGTGGCTACTATAGAGGTAAACCATGTTTTTGCCCTGGTCCTACCAATGGACATTGTGCACCTTGACGTAGGCAATCAGCCTAAGTTGAGGGTGGCTACTACAGTGGTAAAAGAGAAGAAAAAGAGGATGGAGAGGATTGTTGTTGAATAGAATGAAAATCCGGGTGTGCGCCTAAGAAAAGAAAAGAAAAATAAAGAAAGATGAAAAAGATCGAAAAAGAAACGAAAAGAATTGTCAATAAAGAGGCCGCACCTGTATCTAGAATCAAGGAAATAAAAAGGTGACTAAGGATGGATAAAGTGAAGTTATGTGGTGATAAGATGTAAATGGTTCTAAGGAGGGCTTAGTCACTAACCCCTAAATGTATCCTACCTGCACCTGAAGCCTCATTACAAGCCAAAACAAGTCCTGTAGTGATCTTGAGCGGCTTTCTGAAGAACTGAAATAGAATAGTAAGGGCAAGCCTATGGTATCGCATGTGCATTGTTTGAAATCGTTTGTGAGTGTGAGCGCTTACCTAGTCCCAAATCTTGTGTGTGGGATTTCTTTGTGGTGAGGGCACCAAGATGGCTATATTGTCTATTGATTGTTAGAATAGCTGCGGGTGTGTATGCATAATGTTCTATCATATCGGAATGACATGTTTGGATCCTTGCAAGTTAGTGTTTCATACATTCGTGTGTTACAAGGGAGCATGATTTAATTGAATAAGTTTGAATGAACATGAGTTGCTATAGACATGAGTTTGTGTTCTTAGTAGAGTCGTATTATTGTTTTATGTTATGTTGCTTGAGGACAAGCGAACGTTTTAAGTTGAGGGTGTTGATGTGACGCTAATTTACGCCACTTTCGACTCCTTTTTACTAAGAACAATCGTACGTTTTCAAGCAACCATTGTTGTTTTTGATGTTTTTATGTTGTATTTGTAGGAAATGGAAGCAAACACGAAAACGGAAGAAAATACGAGAAAAACGAAGTTCTGCCTAAGAGTGACGGCCTGAGTGACGGGCCGTCACACATGTGACGGTCCGTCACTGGGACCGTCACACCAAGGCAGACCTCCAGGTTGAACCACTGCCTAGCAGTGACGGTCCAGGCGACGGTCCGTCACTGCCTTGACGGTCCGTCAGCCTGACCGTCACGCTTAGGCAGTGACTCAGGCGGCGACCCGCGTTTTTGGGGATTCCTAGCCCGTTTTGGAATTGGTTTCTACTACTTCTATAAATACCCTATGTTAGGTTTATGTTAGAGATTATTCTCCCATTATTTCAAACACGTTTTTAGTTAGTTTTCGAGAGCAAGAACACGATTCTTGAATTAACATTATTGTTCTTGATTCGTTCTTGAGTTCTTGGTTTTTATTGTTCTTGGATACTTGAAGATTGTTCTCAATATATTGTAAGGATCTCGTTTCTTTATTATTTTATGAACATGACTTTCTTCTTTTCATCTTCGAGCATGAGGAACTAAAACTCCCGCAACTAGGGTTGTGGGAGCCATGGCAAACGTAGCAATATAGATTCCGGGTAGCGTTGGGTTCGATATATGTATTGTCACGTTGTTAATCATACTTTATGTCACGTTTTCTAGTGGTTGCAAACATTAGAACATGCCTAGGTTTAGTTTGCTTGAGTAAAGAGATTTAAACCGGGAAAACTTGATTAAACAACAAGGATTCGAGACTACAAACTCTCGTCTTAAAGAATAATGCCGTAACTGGATTACTCTACTTGATGTTAGGATTGCTAAGCTAAAAAGTACATCTTTTCGAGGTCGAAAGAATAGAAAAGGAAATTTGTTTATTCGGTCGAGAGACGTTTAGACGATACAATTGACGCAATCACATCGTGACAATCATATAGAAAGAACCCGGTTAAGCCTAGAATCGACATTGTTACAACGCCATGGTGAACACATCCCTAGTTCATTCTCTCCTACTGATTTAAACCCCCTACGTTTATTATTGTTTTGTTTACAATTTGATTACAAAACCCCCCCTTATTTACTGGAATCGATTGACAACTAGTCACTTAATTCACCAAAGACTTAATCATCACCATATTCTCTGTGGGATTCGACCCCAACCTTGTTGGGTTATATATTTGACAACGATTGCTTACGCTTCTTAAATTGAGGTGTAGTTTGAGCGTTATCAGTACCATCAGTTAAAGATTAGGCCCGAGGACATTTCGAAAACTAATTTTTCAGACTTGGTGTGGACATTATGAGTTTCTAGTAATATCGTTTGGTTTGACCAATGAGCCAGCAACATTCATGAGTCTGATGAATGAGGTGTTTAAGTCCTACTTGGATTTTATTCGTTATTGTGTTCATCGATGATATTTTGATCTACTCTAATAGTAGGGAGGAGCATGCTAATCATCTTCGTATTGTGCTAGATATCTTGAGACACCAAAAGCTTTATGAAAAATTCACTAAGTGTGAGTTTTGGTTGACTTCCGTGGCATTCATGGGGCATGTAGTGTCAGAAATGGGGGTGATGGTGGATCCCCAAAAAATTGAGGTAGTCAAGAGTTGGGTTCAGCGTAGCTCTGTGACAGAGGTGAAGAGTTTTGTTGGGCTCGCCGGGTACTACTAGAGGTTTGTTAATAATTTTGCTTCCATTGCTACACACCTGACAAGGCTGACACAGAAGGATGTACCATTTGTGTGGTGTAACAAGTGTGAGGAGAGCTTCCAAAAGCTCAAGACACTTTTGACCACAACCCCTATTTTGTCCTTGCCGGTTGAAGGTAAGGACTTTGTTGTTTACTGTGATGCTTCACATTCTGGTTTGGGTGTTGTGTTAATGCAGGATAGGAATGTGATAGCCTATGAATCCAGGCAGTTGAAGGTGCATGAGAGAAATTACCCGACTCACAACTTAGAGATGGCAGCGGTGGTTTTTGCATTAAAAATTTGGAGACACTACCTTTATGGTGTCAAGTGTGAGGTATTCCTAGATCATCACAGTCTGCAACACGTATTAACTCAGAAGGATTTGAATTTGAGGTAGAGAAGGTGGATGGAGCTATTAAAGGACTATGATATGACCATTCAGTACCATCCGGGTAAGGCTAATGTGGTGACAGACGTATTAAGCCGGAAAACCATTAGCATAGGTAGCTTGGCTTATTTGGGGGTGTCCAAACGATCACTAGCTAAGGAAATTTGGGCTTTGGAGGCCAAGTTCATGCACTTGGGTGTTTCAGATCAAGGTGGGTTGTTGGCCAGTATTGAGGTCAAGGCCACCTTCATAGAGGAAATAAAGGTGAAATAGTTTCAGGACCCAAAATTGAGTTAGTTGCGAGGTAAGGCAATATCCGGGGAGTCCAGATATGTTATCCTAGACTCTGGTAGAGTATTGCACTTCAGAGAGTGAATTTCTGTTCCTCGGGTAGATGATATGATTCATCAAATCCTGGCAGAAGCTCATGGTTTGTGATACTCAATTCATCCGGGTGTGACTAAAATGTACAGGAACTTGAGGCAGCGTTACTGGTGGCCCAGGATGAAAAAAGACATAGTTGATTTTGTGTCCAAATGTCAGAACTGCCAGCAGGTAAAGTACGAACATCAGAGACCTGCAGGATTACTTCAGAGAATGCCAATTCCAGAGTGAAAGTGGGAAAGGATAACCATGGATTTTGTAGTGGGTCTTCCCAAGACATTAGGGAAGTACGACTCAATTTGGGTCATTGTTGACAGGTTGACCAATTCCTCTCATTTCATTCCGCTCAGGGTAGATTACAATTCGGAGCAATTGGCTAAGATCTACGTGAAAGAGATTGTGAGACTGCATGGGGTACCACTGTCCATCCTTTCAGACAGAGGTACACAGTTTACTTCTAAGTTTTGGGGGAAGTTACATGAAGAGTTGGGTTCTCAACTCACTTTTACCAAAGCTTTCTATCCTCAGACTAATGGTCAGTCAAAAAGGACGATCCAGGTATTGGAGGACATGCTGAGAGGATGTGTGATGGACTTCGGGGGTCATTGGGACCAGTTTCTATCATTGTGCAAATTCTCGTACAACAATAGCTACCACTCCAGTATTGACATGGCACCATTCGAGGCATTGTATGGGAGGAACTGCAGATCACCGGTTGAGTGGTTTGAGGAAGGCGATGTAAAGCCTCTGGGCATAGACTTAGTAAAGGAAGCGCATGAAAAGGTAAGGGGCATTCAGACCAAGTTGCTGGCTGCTCAAAGCAGGCAGAAAGAGTATGCAGACCACAAGGTTCAGGACATAGACTTTCAGGATGGTGAACAGGTATTGTTGAAAATTCTAGGCTAGGCTAGCCTCGACTATTTTTTCGAGCGAGGTGGAGTCTAGGGAAATCTGGGTAAGGATTAGTTTATGTGTCTTGTATTAAGCTAGTCTTCCGCGTAGCCAAGACAAGACATAAATGAGTCCGGGGGACTTTTTGGAATCAAATTTGGGTAAGTAGAACTCCCGAAATCGCGTTTGGTGTGAAGGGGTTGTTTCGTGTCATTGAAGGAAGCAAGTGTATTGTAAAATCACAAAAACTGGGAGATTTCCGTACATTCTGTCTGTGACGAGCACAACCATCCGCGGTAGCGGCCTCTACTATAGCGGTGGAAAATACCGCTATAGCGGTAATCAAGGCGGTCAACACCGCTTCAGACCACTATAGCAGAAGTTGTCCACTATAGCAGGACTGCTATAGCAGAACAGGGACAACTATAGCGGGCCGATGAGATTTTAATGCAGAAACATTCCCCAAAATATTCAGTTTTCACAACTTCATTTTGGGAGAAGGGTTAGGCGATTCCAGGCGATTTTCCTCCTTTTTACTTCGAATTTCTTCCCTAAGGTAAGGTTTCCACTCTCTAATATTTGTACTACGTTTCCTATGCGGTAGAATTTCTAGGAGGGAACTTGGGAAAAGGTTGGAATAACCTAGAAATGGTAGAATATGGGGAAGGAAGGGGATTCCAAGCATGAATGTTCTTGGGCATTGTTAAAAGTATGTTATTATGATCATAGTTTGTTAAATTCTCTATTTTTATCCGTAAAAATGATAGAAGTAGGTGAATTAACGGTGGAAAAGCTCCGGAAAAGGGTGGGATGATCATGGGTGGCCTGGGGTTTGGGAATTTGGTGTAATCCAGGTACTGTGCAGGCTTCGTGTGTTAATTATATTTACTTGTGTATTATTTTAGACCAAGAACGAGAAAGGAATCCGAAACACGGGAAAGCTCGGGTTGAATAGAGCTTGGATCATTTTGAGGTAGGTGATGACTTACGATTTCTGTGAATGTTGTATATTCTTGTACTCATATCTAAGTGTTAATATGAATTACATTGCCTAGGGGAGTTATGTACAGTGTCTAAGGTTCTTGATATACAGTCTGTGATTGAAGGGTGTTGCTTATTGGTTTACAAGTTGTTTGATCATCTATTTCACTGTGAGTTGTTGACATTCAGTTGGCTCGGGTACCATGCCTGGTACGGGTATAACAAATGGTTGGCACGGGTACCACGCCTGGTATGGGAATACTAACGATTGGTTCGGGTACCACGCCTAGTACGGGTTTACTTTTGTTGCATCATTGCATTTTTATTGTTGTGTTGCATTGATTGATATTGGTTCTGTGAGTGGACCGGGATGACTATTGAAATGTGTTATTGGTTTGGTGGTCCTTGAGTGTCCGGGAATTTCTATATAACTGTTGTGTTGGTCTTGGTTTAGGCCGGGTTGTTAATTGACGTTTTGTGTTGTCTAGAGGGGATCCCAGGGTGGGTACGGGCTAGACGGAAAGGTATAGTTAATGGTATATGGTTGTGGTTTATAATATTGGTGGTGGATGTCATACGGGAATAATCTAAGTAGAGACTTGTAGTCTAAGTGTGTTTGTTAATATTGTTGCATGTCTTCCATACCTTTTACTTGATATTGTCGTACTGTTTATACACTGTTTATTTGAAAACTGGAAAATGATCCTACCAGTACACAGTGGTGGTGTACTGATACTGAACTTTCTTTTCTTTTGGTGATTACAGGAAATCTTCCAGCGGCTGAGACGCGACCTCATCTATAGCACCGGCGATTTATGACTTCAAGGGTGAGTTGCTTGATCTAGCTACCTTGGATTTATCTCTAGAGTTTCAGCCTACTTGTGTCGGGTTAAAACTACTTTCGTATTTCTTTTTGGGGTTGCATCCCCGTACTCTAGATATTGGTAGTAATGTTTGGTACTGCGACTTTCAGTTTCTAGGGGGATTTTTCGCAGGATGATATTAATGCTATAGTTTCTTCTTTATTTAATTACTAGTTTACTTCTGTTTGCTGGTTTTAGGCTGTTAGTTTAGGAAAAAGGTTGAACTTTATTGGTTCGCTCATCCGAGGGTTGGGTGGGTGCAACTCATGATAGTCTGGGTAGTGACAAAGATGGTATCAGAGCCCTAGGTTTGTTGATCTCGTCGTACCAAATAGGTCTAGTAGAGTCTTGTGGAATGATGCGGAGACGTCCATACTTTTCTTCGAGAGGCTATGGGGCTTTAGGAAAAATTATCTCTTCCTTCTTTCCCTCATTCTATAACTTGATTCCAATCGGTATCTAGTGATACAAATTGGTATCTAACCTTGTTCACTCTTCTGTCCGCAGATGGTTACTACAAGGAACAACAGAGCAAGGCCAGCGGTGCTAGCAGTGGGCCCGACAGTTCGTGGATGAGGTAGGGAAAGGGTCCAGAATCAGCAGGCTTACTCGGCCCATCCTATTCAGTCCGCTCTACCAGCTACTACGGGTGGTTGTCAGGGAGCTCAGTCTTCAGCTTTTAGAGGCCAAGGAGCGTCTTATACATCAGCTAGCAGGCCTGCACTTGACCGTGGTTGCTTCCATTATGGTGATCTGGGCCACTTTAAGAGGGATTGTCTATCTAGGTAGGCAGGTAATCAGGGTCAGCAACAGACTAGAGCAGTGGTCCCGGCAGGCAGAGGCGGTAATACTAGGGGTCGTCCATAGGGTGGGCGAGGTAATTTTCAAGGAAGCCAAAGAGATAGGGGGAACGACGACGCAGATAGGGGTGCAACGCTGATGGCCTGGAAAGTTGCCCAGATTGATGATCGGGCTCATTGCTATGCTTTTCCAGGGAGGACAGAGGCGGAAGCCTCAGATGCGGTGATCATAGGTACCATTCTTATCTCCGATAAAATGGCTTAGGTATTATTTGACCCAGGTTCTACATATTCTTATGTGTCTGTGAGTTTTGCTTTGGGGCTGGATTTGATTTTTGATATCCTTGATTCCCCTATCCATGTTTCTACCCCGGTTGGAGAGTCTTTGATTGTGACTCATATATATTGTGACTGTTCTGTTGTGTTTGTGGGGTTGCATACTTGGGTAGACTTGGTAATTCTGGATATGGCTAATTTTGATATTATCTTGGGTATGACCTGGCTATCTCCTTATCATGTTGTGTTGAACTGTAACACCAAGACTGTGGCTTTAGAGATTCCGGGTAAGGATAGACTAGAGTGGGAGGGTGTGTACAGGCCTAAGATAGTTAAGATAATATCATTTGTTCGGGCTAGAAAGCTAGTGGGGAGGGGGTTTCTAGACTTCTTGGCTCATCTCCGGGATGATAGTGTGGAGTCCCCGCCTATTGAGTCAGTTCCAGTGGTTTCTGAATTTTTAGAGGTGTTTCCAGCGGACTTGCCTGGTATGCCTCCGGACAAGGATATAGATTTTTGTATTGAGTTGGAGCCAGGAACTCATACCATTTCCATTCCTCCATATCGTATGGCTCCGGCAGAGTTAAGGGAACTTAAGGCTCAGCTACAGGAACTCCTAGATAAAGGATTTATACGTCCCAGTGCTTCGCCTTGGGGTGCTCCAGTTTTATTTGTAAAGAAGAAGGATGATAGTATGCGATTGTGCATAGATTATAGGCAGTTGAACAAGGTGACCATACGGAATAAGTACCCTCTACCCCGTATAGATGATTTGCTTGACCAGCTTTAGGGCGCATCAGTGTTTTCAAAATCAACATGAGGTCGGGGTACCATCAGTTAAAGATTAGGCCCGAGGACATTTTGAAAACTACTTTTTAGACTCGGTATGGACATTATGGGTTTCTAGTAATATCGTTTGGTTTGACCAATGCGCCAGCAACATTCATGAGTCTGATGAATGGGGTGTTTAAGTCCTACTTGGATTTTCTTCATTATCGTGTTCATCGATGATATTTTGATCTACTCTAAGAGTAGGGAGGAGCACGCTAATCATCTTCGTATTGTGCTGGATATCTTGAGACACCAAAAGCTTTATGAAAAATTCACTAAGTGTGAGTTTTGGTTGACTTCCGTGGCATTCTCGGGGAATGTAGTGTCAGAAAGGGGGGTGATGGTGGATCCCCAAAGAATTGAGGCAGTCAAGAGTTGGGTTCAGCGTAGCTCTGTGACAGAGGTGAGGAGTTTTGTTGGGCTCGCCAGGTACTACCAGAGGTTTGTTAAGAATTTTTCTTCCATTGCTACACACCTGACAAGGCTGACACAGAAGGATGTACCATTTGTACGGTCTGACAAGTGTGAGGAGAGCTTCCAAAAGCTCAAGACACTTTTGACCACAACCCCTATTTTGTCCTTGCCAATTGAAGGTAAGGACTTTGTTGTTTACTGTGATGCTTCACATTCTGGTTTGGGTGTTGTGTTGATGCAGGATAGGAATGTGATAGCCTATGCATCCAGGCAGTTGAAGATGCATGAGAGAAATTACCCGACTCACGACTTAGAGTTGCCAGCGGTGGTTTTTGCATTAAAAATTTGGAGACACTACCTTTATGGTGTCAAGTGTGAGGTATTCCTAGATCATCTTAGTCTGCAGCACATATTCACTCAAAAGGATTTGAATTTGAGGTAGAGAAGGTGGCTGGAGCTATTGAAGGACTATGATGTGACCATTCAGTACCATCAGGGTAAGGCTAATGTGGTGGCAATCATATTAAGCCAGAAAACCGTTAGCATGGGTAGCTTAGCTTATTTGGGGTGTCCAAATGACCACTAGCTAAGGAAATTCGGGCTTTGGAGGCCAAGTTCATGCACTTGGGTGTTTCAGATCAAGGTGGGTTATTGGCTAGTATTGAGGTCAAGGCCACCTTCATAAAGAAAATAAAGGCAAAATAGTTTCAGGACCCGAAACTGAGTAAGTTGCGAGATAAGGCAATATCCGGGGAGTCCAAAGATATTGTCCTAGACTCTGGTGGAGTGTTGCACTTCAAAGAGAGGATTTGGGTTCCTCGGGTAGATGATATGATTCAGCAAATCCTAGCAGAAGCTCATGGTTCGCGATACTCAATTCATTCGGGTGTGACTAAAATGTACAGGAACTTGTGGCAGCAATACTGGTGGCCCGGGATGATAAGGGACATAGTAGATTTTGTGTCTAAATATTAGAACTGCCAGCAGGTAAAGTACGAATATCATAGACCTATAAGATTACTTCAGAAAAAGCCAATTCCAGAGTGGAAGTGGGAAAGGATAGCCATGGATTTCGTAGTGGGTCTTCCCAAGACATTGGGGAAGTACGAGTCAATTTAGGTCATTGTTGACTGGCTGACCAAGTCCACTCATTTCATTCTGGTCTGGGTAGATTACAATTCGCAGCAATTGGCTATGGTCTACGTGAAGGAGATTGTGAGACTGCATGGGGTACCACTGTCCATCATTTCAGATAGATGTACGCAATTTACTTCTAAGTTTTGGTGCAAGTTACATGAAAAGTTGGGTACTCAACTCACTTTTAGCACAACTTTCCATCCTCAGACTGATGGTCAATCGGAGAGGATGATCTAGGTATTGGAGGACATGCTGAGAGCATGTGTGATGGACTTCGGGGGTCATTGGAACTAGTTTCTACCATTATGTGAATTCTCGTACAACAATATCTACCACTCCAGTATTGATATGGCACCGTTCGAGGCATTGTATGGGAGGAACTGCAGATCACCAGTTGGGTTGTTTGAGGAAGGCGATGTAAAGCCTCTCGGCGTAGACTTAGTGAAGGAAGCGCAGGAAAAGGTAAGAGGCATTAAGACCAAGTTATTGGCTGCTCAAAGCAGGCAGAAGAAGTATGAAGACCGCAAGGTCCGGGACATGGACTTTCAGGCTGGTTAACATGTATTATTGAAGGTGTCACCAATGAAAAGGGTTATGCGGTTTGGTAAGAAGGGCAAGCTTAGCCCTCGGTTCATTGGTCCGTTTGAAGTTCTTAAAATTATGGGGACAATGGCTTACAAGTTAGCACTGCCACCTAGTTTGTTGGGCGTCCATCTGGTATTCCATGTATCCATGCTTAAACGATACCATGGGGATGGGAATTACATCATCAAGTGAGATGAGGTACTTTTTGATAAGGATCTTATTTATGAAGAGGAACCAGTTTTGATTCTTTCTCGGGATGTCCGGAGGTTGATGACAAAGGTGATTGACATGGTAAAGGTTCAGTGGAACCATCATCCGGTTGAGGAAGCCACTTGGGAAACCGAGAAGGACATGCGAGACAAGTACCCTTAACTGTTTGAGGATTCAGGTACTACACTTCTCTCTTTTTATTTCTGTAATTTCAGGTTTGATTGTTCGGGGATGAACGATGGGTAAATTGGTATCTATTGTAATGACTGGGTCTGTCATTACGGGTAGTCCAATCATGCTAAGTTTTAGAGTTAGAAAACTCTGGGTTTGGGAGTTTGAAATTTTGGGCTAGGCTAGCCTCAGCTGGTTTTTTGAGCGAGGTGGATTCTAGGGAAATATGGGTAAGGTTTGGTTTATGTGTCTTATGTTAAGCTAGTCTTTCGTGTAGCCAAGACATAAAGGAGTCCAGGGGACTTTTCAGAATTGAATTTGGGTAAGTAGAACTCCCAGAATCGCGTTTGACGTGAAGAGGTTATCTCAGGTCGTCGGGGGAAGCAAGTGTGTTGTAAAATGTCCAAAATTGGGAGATTTTAGGAAATTCTATCCATGAGTAGTGCAATCGTCGGTTGTAGCGGCCTCTGTTATAGCGGTGGAAAATACCGCTAAAGCGGTGGTCAAGGCAGTCAACACCGCTATAGTAGAAGTTGTCTGCTATAGCGGGACCACTATAGTGAAGCGGGGACCGCTATAGCGGGCTGACAGGATTTTAATGCAAAAATATTCCCCAAAATATTCAGTTTTTATAACTTCGTTTTGGGAGAAGGGATAGGCGATTCCAGCTAATTTTCCTCATTTTTCCTTCAAATTTCTTTCCTAAGGTAAGGTTTCCCCTCCCCAATCTTTGTGCTTGGAGGGAACTTGGATAAAGGTTGGAATAACCTAGGAATGGTAGAATCCAGGAAAGGAAGGGAATTCCAAGCATGAATGTTCTTGGGCATTGTTAAAAGTATGTTATTACGATCATAGGTTGTTAAATTCTCTATTTTTATCCATAAAAATGATAGAAGTAGGTAAATTAACGGTGGAAAAGCCTGGGAAAAGGGTGGGATGATCATGGGTGGCCTGGGGTTTGGGAATTTGGTGTAATCCAGGTACTGTGCAGGACTTGTGTGTTAATTATATGTACTTGTGTATTATTTTAGACCAAGAACGAGAAAGGAATCCGTAACACAGGAAAGCTCGAGTTGAATAGATCTTGGATCATTTTGAGGTAGGTGATGACTTATGATTTCTGTGAATGTTGTATATTCTTGTACTCATATCTAAGTGTTTGTATGAATTACGTTGCTTAGGGGAGTTGTGTAGAATGTCTAAGGTTCTTGCTTTACAGTCTGTGATTGAAGGGTGTTACTTGTTGGTTTACAAGTTGTTTGATCATCTATTTGACTTTGAGTTGTTGACATTCAGTTGGCTTGGGTACCATGCCTGGTACGGGTATAACAAATGGTTGGCACGGGTACCATGCCTGGTACGAGAATACTAACGATTGGCTTGGGTACCATGCTTGGTACGGGTTTACTTTTGTTACATCATTGCATTTTTAATGTTGTGTTGCATTGATTGATATTGGTTTTGTGAGTGGACCAGGTTGACTATTGAAATGTATTATTGGTTTGGTGGTCCTTGAGTGGCCGAGAATATCTGTATAACTATTGTGTTAGTCTTGGTTTAGGCTGGGTTGTTAATTGATGTTTTGTGTTATCTAGAGGGGATCCCAGGGTGAGTCCGGGCTAGACGAAAAGGTATAGTTAATGGTATATGGTTGTGTCTTAGAGTATAGGTGGTGTATTTCATGCGGGAATAAGCTAAGTAGAGACTTGTAGTCTAAGTGTGTTTGTTAATATTGTTGCATGTCTTCCATACCTTTTACTTGATATAGTCGTACTGTTTATACACTGTTTATTTGAAAACTGGCTGATGATCCTACCAGTACATAGTGGTGGTATACTAATACTGCACTTGCTTTTATTTTGGTGAGTACAGGAAATCTTCCAGCGGCTGAGACGCGACCTCATCAATAGCACCAATGATTTCTGACTTCAAGGGTGAGCTGCTTGATCGAACTACCTTGGATTTATCTCTAGAGTTTCATCACACTTGTTTCGGGTTAAAACTACTTCCGTATTTCTTTTTGGGGTTGCATCCCCGTATTCTAGATATTGGTAGTAATGTTTGGTACTACGACTTTCAGTTTCTAGGGGGATTTTCTGCAGGATGATATTAATGCTATAGTTTCTTCTTTATTTAAATGCTAGTTTACTTCTGTTTGCTGGTTTTAGGTTGTTAGTCTAGGAAAAGGGTTGAACTCTATTGGTTCGCTCATCCGGGGGTTGGGTGGGTGCCACTCACGATGGTCTGGGTCATGACATCAAAAAGGCCGTTAGATAATGCTATTTTGAGGAAAGATTTTGAAGAATTCAAATAGTGTAATGACCTGCTACGTTATTATGGATAAACTATTCGTGCAAAGTTTTGGGTTAGAAAATTTCAGGGTTTGGGAGTTGAAAATTCTGGGCTAGGTTAGCCTCAGACGGATTATGAGCGAGGTATGGTCTAGGGTAATCCGGGTGAGGATTGGGTAATATATCTTAGATTGATCTAGTTTTTCTGTTATCTAAGACCTTAAGGAGTCCAGGGGACTTTTTGGAAGTGAATTTGGGTGCATAGAACTCTCTGTATCAAAGTTGACATGAAGGAGTGGTTCTGTAACGTCAAGATTTGAAGTGTATAATAAAATAGCACTTTTAGGGGATTTTCTTAGGTTTTATCCTGTGTTAATTGCTATAGTGATTGACACTGCACTACAACAACTATCGCTATAACAGAGAAATTCTCGCTATAGTGGAAGTCAATTTCAGTCAGCACCATCATAGCGATCGATTCCGCTATGGCACCACTGCTATAGCGGTGTACGAACCTCTATAGCAGACTTAGTCGGGGTAAATGCTGAAACTTCCCCAAAACGTTCAGAAACTCTCAAGAATGTTTTGGGGAAGGGCATAGATGAAGGGAGGTAATTTTTAGTGATTTTCCACCAAACTCCATCGAAAAGGTAAGGTTTTCGTTCCCCATATCCGTATTTTAATTCCCAGAACTTTGAAGCTATAATTTCGAGCTTGGGGGAACATTTGGAATGACCTAGAATGATACAATCCGGTGGAAAAAGGGAATTCTAGGTGTAGAATTCTTGGGTTATGATTATTATCACTTATGTATGATTAAAACACCATTATTTGCTTAATGTAACCGTTAAATAGTAGTTTTAGGTGAATTAATGGTGGGAAAGCCCTGGGATGGATGGAATGATCATGAGTTGGCCTGGGAATTAGAATTTGAGTATAATTCAGGTATTATTAGGACATTTGGATTGATTGTAGTTATTTTTAATTTCTTTTAGACCAAGAACAAGTGAAAGCTTCAGAAAACAGGAAGTCTCCAGTCCAGTAAAGTTTCCAAGCTATTCTAGATAGGTGATGGTTGTTGTCTTTCTAAATGCAATGTGTGTACATGTAACTTTAGCTTAGTGATGTATGTGCTTGCATGCCTAGGGATAAAGTTTTGAATGTCTAAGTATCCGGGTGTCAATTATGTGAAATGAACTTGGTTTGTTGCTTGTTGGTGTTACAAGTGTATTACTGTTCATTTAATTATTGACTGTTGAATTTTGTGTGACATAGGTTGTCTTGGGTACCACGTCTGGTATAGGATACTATAGGTTGGCTCGGGTACCACATTTGGTAAAAGTTCTATATTGTTTGGCTCGGGTACCATGCCTGGTACGAGTTTCAATATGCATTATTGATTGTATTTTGTCTATGGTTCCATGAGTGGATCGGGTTGATTATGAAATTTTTATTGGCATATGGGTCCTTGAGAGGCCGGGTTGTTACATTTATATGTGGGGTTGGTCCTTGGAGGGATCGGGCATTGCATATTAACACTTAAATGTTGGTCTAGGGATCCATAGCGGGTTTGGGTGATGTAAAAGGGTAAAGTGTAATTGTGTATTGCTCATTATTTAAATGGTTGTTGAACCTTTTTCATATGGTTGATAAGTTAGAAGGTAGACTGAGATTCTGGAAAATATATTACTGTTTGTTTTACATATTTGTACTGCTTTACTCAATTATGGTTTATTGTTAATATATTGTATGTTGTAGGTGGCCGATGATCCTACCGGTACACTGTGGTTGTTTACTAATTTTTTACCTGTTTTCCTTCTGTGAGTACAGGATATATTCCAGCGGCTCCGATGCGACCTTAGATTTAGTCCCAGCGATTTCAGATTTCAAGGGTGAGCTGCTTCTTTCGGGCTACAATGGTTTCTTTCAGTTTAGCATCATTCCACTTTTATCAGACTTAATTCTCTATTTTTGGGGTTACATCCCCGTTTCTAGATATTTGGTAGATGTTTTGGTACGATGATTTTTAGTTTCTAGGGGGATTTCCCAAAACCTTTTGTTTTAGAACTTTTGGGTTGTGAATGATAGTTTACTTTACTGCAATTGGTTTTGAGCTGTTATATTCACAAGTGTTGGAGTGATAATGGGTTCGCTCATCCGGGGGTTTCGGGTGGGTGCCACTTGCGACGGTTTGGGTCGTGACACCTTTTATCTTTGATAGACTTGGAAACTACAAAAACTTTTATGTTTGAGAGATTAGGTCCATTGAAGAAGAATAACAGCACCAAAGAGACTATTGAAGCTTGATAATTCCTTCTTCACATAGAGTCTGGAAGGATTTTTGAAGTTTGATCCCTTATAGAATGAGATAAGAAATGAGACTTGTGGTTTTATGTGAGAAGATTCTAAAAGCAAAGACTCATATTGTGGTTCACACCAAGGAAGGTGAGGAAAATGAAGAAAGTGTAGGATCTTCATATCATATTACTTTCCAGAATGAGAAAGATACCTTATGTCAAATGGAGAATTAGGAGGATATTGCCTGGAGTTATCACATATCCGTCAATGATGGTGATACTCAAGAGGGTGAGGATGCTGGAGATGCTCCACCAGCACTTGTTAATGGTGGGAAAGTCTAGGGATGGGTGGAATGATCATGGGTTGGCCTGGAGATTAGAATTTGAGTATAATCCGGGTATTATTAGGCCATTTAGATTGTTTGTAGTTATTTGTAATTATTTTTAGACCAAGAACAAGCAAAAACTTCAGAAAACAGGAAGACTCCGGTCTAGTAAAGTTTTTAAGCTATTCGAGGTAGGTGATGGTTGTTGTCTTTCCAAATGCAATGTGTGTACATATAACATTAGCTTAGTGATGTATGTGCTTGCATGCCTTGGGAATGAAGTTTTGAATGTCTAAGTATCCAGGTGTCAATTATGTGAAATAAATTTGGTTTGTTGCTTGTTGATTTTACAAGTGTATTTCTATTCATTTAATTATTGACTGTTGGATTTTGTGTGACATTAGTTGGCTCGGATACCACGCCTGGTACAGGATATTATAGGTTAGATCGGGTACCATGCCTTGTATGGGACACTAATGGTTGGCTCGAATACCACGCCTGATACATGTTCTATATTGGTTGGCTTGGGTACCACTCCTAGTATGAGTTTCAATATGCATTATTGATTATATTTTGTCAATGATTCCATGAGTGAACAGGGTTGATTGTAAAATTATGATTAGCATATGGAGATATAAATTGGTATCTAACTTCTTACACTTTTTTGTCTGCAGATGGTTAATACCAGACATAATAGAGAGAGAGTGGCGCTTCTAATAATGGGACCAACGGTCAGAGGATGCGGAAGGGGCAGTGGTAGGGGCTTAGGTAGGGAAACACCTGCAAGGGGTGGAGCTCAGGCAGCTGCAGGGCCAAGAGCGGTGACACCTCCCCTACCCCAGGATCATGTTGAGGAGAAAGTTGAGGTTATTTCTTGAAAAGGGCGCAGAACAGGAGGAGGAGTCACCAACTAGAGGTATAGGTCTTCCCCCTATATCACCTGAGGCATTTCAACAAGTGTGTACTTTTCTGAGTGGGATGGTAGGTGCTGGAGCCACTCCCACTGGTACATTGGATCAGATTCCAGGCACTCAACCAGCTATCACAATAGCTCCTAGGGTAGATGTAGTGTCAGGTTTTAATGACTTTTTTCGTCCGATGTTAGGCCCTGTTATGACTGGGAATGAGCATGATATGTTGACCAAGTTCTTGAATATAAAGCCCCCAACATTTTAGGGTACTGAGAAGGAGGATGCATTCAAGTTTATTCTAGACTGTTATGAGTGGCTGCATAAGCTGGGTATTATGCAGCAGCATGGGGTAGAGTTTGTCACTTTCTAGCCTCAGGGTGATGCCAAGCAGTGGTGGAGAGCTCATGTAGAATGTCGACCATCAGCTTTGCCTCCAATGAATTGGGCACAGTTCCATGCTCTGTTCTTGGAGAACTATGTGCCTCGCACTTTAAAGGACAGTAAAATGGATGAGTTTCTGGCCCTTGAGTAGGGTAACATGTCGGTTTCAGCTTATGAGGCCAAATTTCATGCCTTACCACGTTATGCTACTCAGCTTCTGGGTACTGAGGAGGAGAGGATTTGTTTATATGTGAAGGGCTTGAATATTGAGTTTCACGTGTTGTCTGTGCATATGACCTTGGCAGGGAAGAGCTTTAATGAGGTGAACGATTATGTGAAGAAACTAGAGGGGTTAGACTGGTTGGGCACGCTAAGGTATTAGCCAAGAAGTCCCGAAATGATGGTAATTTTAGTGGTTCATACTCTAGGGGTAATAACCAGCAGGTATATTCTGAACGTCCTATTTAGTCAGCTCAGCTAGCTTCTACAGGTGGTTGTCTAGGAGCTAGTAAGCAGTTTTCAGCTCCTAGATGTCGGGGGGCTTTCTATACTTCTATTAGCAGGCCTACTCTTGACCGTGGATTCTTTCATTATGGTGATCTAGGTCACTTTAAGAGGGCTTGCCCCTATAGGCAGGCAGGTATGCAGACTCAGCAGTAGTGTAAGGCTGTGATTCCGGCAGGTGGAGGTGGCTACACTAGAGGTCGTCCACAGGGTGGGTGAGGTAACTTTCAGGTTGACCAGGAAAATAAGGGAAATAGTGGCACGGGCAGGGAGTGGTGCAGCCAACCATGGAAGTTGCTCAAATTAATGACTGGGCCCATTGTTATTCATTCCCAAGGAAGTCCTAGGTAGAAGCATCAGATGCAGTGATCACAGGTACAATTCTAATCTGTGACAGGATGGCTTCAGTGTTATTTGACCTATTTTCTACTTATTCATATGTTTCTGTGAAATTTTCTTTGGGTTTGGATTTGGTTTATGATGTCCTGGATTCCCATATTCATGTTTCTACCCCGGTTAGGGAGTATGTGGTGGTAACCCATATTTATCGTACCTGCCATGTAGTTTTTGTGAGTTTTCAGACTTGGGTAGATTTGGTTATTCTGTACATGCTAGATTTTGATGTTATTTTGGGTATGACCTGACTGTCTCTATATCATATTGTATTGAATTGTAATGCTAAGACTGTGACTCTAGAGATTCTGAGGAAAGATAGGCTAGAGTGGGAAGGTGTGTACAAACCTAAGCCGACGAAGATTATATCATTTGTCCAGGCTAAAAAGTTAGTGGGAAGGGGTTATTTGACCTTCTTGGATCATTTTGGGATGTTAGTGTGGAGCCCTCTTCCATAGAGACATCGACTTTTGTATAGACCTGGAGTCGGGAACTGACCCAATCTCTATTCCTCCTTACCGTATGGCTCCGGTAGAGTTGAGGGAACTTAATACTCAGTTTTAGGAACTCTTAGACAAGGGATTCATTTGTCCTAGTGCTTCACCTTGGGGTGGTCCGGTTTTATTTGTGAAAAAGATGGTAGTATGAGGATGTATATAGACTACAGGCAACTGAACAAGGTCACCATCAGAAACAAGTATCCTTTACCTCGCATAGATGACCTCTTTGACCAGTTGCAGGGTGCGTCTGTATTTTCAAAAATTGGCTTAAGGTCAGGGTACCATCAGTTAAAGATTAGGCCTGAGGACATCCCTAAGACGGGCATTCTGGACTTAGTATGGACATTATGAGTTTTTGGTGATGTCATTTGGGTTGACCAATGCGCCGGCGGCATTCATGAGCTTGATAAATGGGGATTTCAAATCGTACCTGGATTTGTTCATCATTGTTTTCATAAATGACATTCTGATTTACTCCAAGAGTAAGAAGGAGCATGCAGAGCATCTTCAAATTGTTCTTGATATTTTGAGGTGCCAAAATTATATGCCAAGTTTTCCAAGTGTGAATTTTAGTTGTCTTAGGTTGCCTTCTTAGGGCATGTGGTGTCAGAAAGTGGGGTGATGGTGGATCCCCAAAATATTGAGGTAGTCAAGAGTTGTGTTAGGCCTAGCTCGGTGTCTGAGATTAGAAGTTTTGTGGGGCTTGCAGGCTACTACCACAGGTTTTTCAAGGATTTTGCGTCCATTACTACTCATTTGACAAGGTTGAATCAAAAGGAGGTACCTTTTGTTTGGTCCGACAAGTGTAAGGAGTTCTTCCAAAAGCTCAAAAGACTCTTTACTACATCTCTCATTCTATCATTGTCGGTTGAAGGTAAGGATTTTATTGTGTATTGTGATGCTTCACATTTGGGTTTGGGTGTTGTGTTGATGCAGGGAAGGAATGTGATAGCTTATGCTTCAAGGCAGTTGAAGCCCCATGAGAAGAATTACCCAACCCACCATTTAGAGTTGGCAGCGGTGGTCTTTATGCCAAAGATTTGGAGACACTACCTTTATGGTGTCAAGTGTCAAGTGTTCATAGACCATCGTAGCTTGCAATATGTATTTACTCAGAAGGATTTGAACCTGAGGCAGAGGAGGTGGATGGAGTTATTGAAGGATTACAATGTTACTATCCAGTACCATCCATGAAAGGCTAATGTGGTGGTAGACGCATTGAGCCAGAAAGCGGTCAGCATGGGCATTTTGGCTTGCTTGGGGGCATCCAAAGGAACCTTGTCTAGGGAGATTCAGGCACTAGAATCTAAATTCATGTAGTTGGGTATCTCAGAACAGGGTGGGGTGTTGGCCAGTATTGAGGTCAAACCCACGTTTATAGAGTAAATAAAAGCCAAACAGTTTCAGGATGCACAGTTGAACAAGCTTCAGAGCAAGGTAATATCCGGAGAGTCCGGGGATGCCACCTTGGAGGCAGGCAGGGTGATGAGCTTCAGAGGGAGGATTTCTGTTCCTTGGGTTGATGACTAGATCTAGAATGTGTTGGCAGAGGCTCATGGTTCACAATATTCAATTCATCTGGGCGTAACCAAAATGTACCGGGACTTGAGGTGACTTTATTAGTGTCCTGAGATGAAAAAAGACATAGCTGACTATGTGTATAAGTGTCAGAACTTTCAGTAGGTTAAATATGAACACCAAAGGCCTGCAGGATTTCTTCAGAGAATTCCCATTTCCGAGTGGAAGTAGGATAGGATAGCCATAGATTTTATGGCAGGTGTTCCTAAGACCTTGGGAAAGTATAACTCCATATGGGTCATCGTGGACAGGCTGACCAAGTCAGCTCATTTCATTCCAGTCAAGGTGGATTATAACTCGCAGCAGTTGGCTAAGATTTATGTTAAAGAGATTGTTAGATTGCATGGGGTGCCACTCTCTATCATTTCAGACATTAATACGCAGTTTACTTCCAAGCTCTAGGGGAAATTGCCCAAAGAGTTGGGCACCCAACTCACTTTCAGCACAATATTTCATCCTCAGATAG